>WSYQ01000779.1:0-61366 GCA_011426435.1 Lysiphlebus fabarum
ATCTTAGAAAAAATGTATAAATTGATTTGAAATCGTCTTTTCGAGACCTAAAATATCGATATAACTCGAAATTTTTTCGATATATTTTTCGATATGTTACTATCGATATATCGAAAAATATCGATCCTAGAAAAAATGTATATATCGATTTGAAATCGTCTTTTCGAGACCTAAAACATCGATATAACTCGAAATTTTTTCGATATATTTTTCGATATGTTACGATCGATATATCGAAAAATATCAATCTCAGAAAATATGAATGAATCGATTTTAAATCGACTTTTCGAGACCTAAAACATCGATATAACTCGAAATTTTTTCGATATATTTTTCGATATGTTACGATCGATATATCGAAAAATATCGATCTTAGAAAAAAAGTGTAAATCGATTTTAAATCGACTTTTCGAGACCTAAAATATCGATATAACTCGAAATTTTTTCGATATATTTTTCGATATGTTACTATCGATATATCGAAAAATATCGATCCTAGAAAAAATGTATAAATTGATCTGAAATCGTCTTTTCGAGACCTAAAATATCGATATAACTTGAAATTTTTTCGATATATTTTTCGATATGTTACTATCGATATATCGAAAAATATCGATCCTAGAAAAAATGTATATATCGATTTGAAATCGTCTTTTCGAGACCTAAAACATCGATATAACTCGAAATTTTTTCGATATATTTTTCGATATGTTACGATCGATATATCGAAAAATATCGATCTCAGAAAATATGTATGAATCGATTTTAAATCGACTTTTCGAGAGCTAAAACATCGATATAACTCGAAATTTTTTCAATATATTTATCGATATGTTACGATCGATATATCGAAAAATATCGATCTCAGAAAATATGTATGAATCGATTTCAAATCGACTTTTCGAGACCTAAAACATCGATATAACTCGAAATTTTTTCGATATATTTTTCGATATGTTACGATCGATATATCGAAAAATATCAATCCTAGAAAAAATATATAAATTGATTTGAAAAGCTCTTTTCGAGCTCTAAAAGTTCGATATAATTCAAAATTTTTTCGATATATTTTTCGATATGTTACTATCGATATATCGAAAAATATCGATCGCAAAAAAAAAATATAAACTGGTTTGAAAACCTCTTCTTAAGCCCTGAAACCCTGATATAACTGGAAATTTTTTTTAAAAAAATTTTAGATGAAATCCTTTAGTTTTAAAAAATGTCGAATACCTTTTCGGTTATTATATTCGCCTAGTAAAAATTCAAAATTTTTTCAAAAAAAAAAATTTTAAATACCTCTTTACTCATTATATTTGCCTAATAAAAATCGAAAATTTTTTCGAAAAAAAAAATATCCGAATACCTCTTTGGTCATTATTTTCGCCTGATAGAATTTCAAAATTTTTTCGGAAAAAAAAAATTTTTGAAAACCTCTTCGGTCATTATATTTGCCTGATACAAATTAAAAATTTTTTTGAAAATTAAAAATTTAAATTATTAGGAACATAGAATATGCAAGAAAGTCTTCTTAATTTTCAGAATATTTTCGATTTTTATCAGGAACATAAAATGATCAAAGAGGTATTCCTACCATTTTTTGAAAAATTTTAAGATGTACATATTACTAATTGATTACAAGTGTTATTTTTTCTATAACGATTTATTAATAAATTAATTTAATTACAAAAACATATAAATTAATTAATAATTTAATAAATGATAATCATTTTCAAATAAAAAAAAAATAATGTATAAAAGATTTGTATAATAATATATACGCAGTATATTTTAAGAGAATTGAAAGTAAATGATTTGTAAAATGTTTACTGGAGTCAATGATGCATAATGTGATATTATCATACATCATGATGGGTGTCCACTCAAAATTCAAGTTGTCCCTTTTACCAATAAACACAGTATACATAAAAAAAAATAAAAAAAACATCGTTATTGAGAAAAACTCATGCGTAAAAGGTGAACGAGATACAGTGTGAATTCTCTTGTAGTCTTCTTGATATTTAATAGGAGTGAGAAAAATAACTGTAAAGGTCGTTTGGCCCGGAAGACTGAAGGGTGAATAGTAAGTGCCTTCCAAAGATCTCGACAAGCTTTTTCAACTCTAAAAAAAAAAAAAAAATATATAAAAAAAATATAAGATATCTAATGCACCTTAAGGTTCTTTGAATAAATTTATTTTTTACTCAAAAGAAAATACGATGAAAAATAAGTATAAAAAAAAAGAAACAAAAAAACAACTATATATATTTAAGTTAAATTGAAAAATAATATTATTTAGTAGAAAAAAAATAAAATAAAATAAATAAAAAATTTAAAGATGAAATCGATCGATGCTGGCGGGCTTATATATTTATTGAGAGGGTTGAATTTGTGGCTACCGATTGATATCGGTTTTTTATGTCACGTGTGAGAGAGACTCTTGGTTGTATACAGTCTAATTAACTCCGTGACTGGTTGATCTTGTTGACCCAAGTTGCAATACACTTTGAGAGATAATATAATATGGTATGCAATGAAAGAATACTGGACAGAATGGCGCCTCAACTTGGGCCACCTTTACGATTGCAACTAATATAACTCAAGAATTTATCAATGATCACAAAGAACCCAATGTGAATTAAGCCATCATCGTGCAAGTATCATTCTCATTCAATCACAAATTTACTTTAACAAAATCAAGATTACTTGTTTATAAAAGCTATACATATTATGCATCAGGTATTTTATTATTGATCAATCTTTAAATTTAATATATATAATTTATAAAATTAATAATCAAATTTAATACTTTTTATTTTCAATAAATTTTATATGGAAATAATTTTTAAATAATCACTGTTTAATTATTTTATACTTTAAGTTTATAATTTTTTTATATTTTGTTTTAATTTATTAAAAAAAAAAAGTAATTTATTATTATTATATAAATAAATAAACGTGCAATAATTGTCACGTATTTTCTTTCGCGATAATCACGATGTGAGATGTGCATCAGAATGATATAAATCAAGTTGTGGTTTAACGACTAAATAGGTGACGATGTGACGATGAACCCCTGTGGTGTTTCGTTAATTAAAATAAACCAAACGTATGAGTTAATTTTATGCGAAAATGTCGTGTGGCGCTTTCAAAGCATGAATCGTTTTACCCATTATAGGTCGTTGTTCTCTCATCTTTTTCTCAATTCATTACTGATCAGTCCAATAAATGATGACTCTGGAAATTTAAAAAAAAAAAACTAAACCAACCAACACGGATAAATTGATTATTTTTATTATTAACAAACTAAAACTAATAATTGTTTTTGTAGCAAATAAAGTTGCTAATAATCATGGTGCCCTCAGTCGACCAGTTTCACAGACGAACATCCTGGCCTTGATTATCATACATATTAATTTACATATTTTCTAATATTTTAAATCTTATTAAACTCGAGACACCATAAATTAAGTGTTATAATAAAAAGTCCAGACAATTTATAATTCTATTTTATTTTTTATATTTTTTTTTTTTTCAGTAGCTTTACGAGATGACTTAAAAACACCAAATAAGCAAAAACAACAAAATCTCAGTTATGGCAAAGTAGAAAATTCTTCTCTTTTATATTGTACAAAACATTAATGATTATTAATTTGTGGTTTTTATGGTTTAACTGTCATCGTTGGCTTTGTAAAATGTGACTTTAAACGTTAAAAATGCTACTTATTCGCACGATATTGTCGGCAACTTTGGACACCATGAGAGAAAACCTGGTCTTATATTTAATGTCCTCTGTAAACATATATATATATATATATCAAATGTGTTTTTGTATGAGTGTGATACAAACTTTATTGCCAGAAGCACTCTGGAATTTTTAGCAGCTATTATTGGCCTTTACCACACTTTTGTTATCTTTCGTTTTATCGACTGCTATTATCCTCATTTTATTCATTTTATATATGATAAAACATATACAACACTTACTTTTTTTATTTATTTTTAAATTCAATGAATAAACAATAATGTAAAATTAATAAGTGTAAATTATAATTTAATTATCTAATGAGTAAAACAATCATTTTTATTTTACTTTTTTTTTAAAATATATTATCATTAAAAATAAAAAAAAAATAATAAAATTAATATATTCAATGATGTTAAATATTTTTGGTTTAACGAAATACAATTTTGGTAAGTCAACTAATGATACACATTCTTCAACGTTGTATTTATTTTTATTTTATTTTTTTTATATAACCAAAAATGGAATTTCATGAATCGTACGTGGAATAATAATTCATGATTTTTAAAAGTCAAAATACAACACCCGAATTTGGATGTTGAAATTTATATTTTATTTTCTTTATTTTTTATTATTTTTAATTTTATATATCATCATTGATAAATTATGTAATTTTGAATATTAAATATATAATTTTTGTATTTTATTATTTTTATTAATAAAATAATAATAGTAATGATAATAAAATTTTATTTTTATTTTTTTATATATATTTAAATTTGAGTGTATCAGCATTGAAGCAAATGCGTGTTATTGTATTAAACGTGGGAGTATACTCACCTGAAATAACACAATGTTTTCACATCGTTGATCCTATAATCGTTAAAATGTGTATTTCATCCCTCTGTATATTGTACTGGATAAATTGAATTTAGCTATGGCATTAATATCGCGTATTCACATCATGTAATGTTTGGTATTGGCTAAAATACAAAAATTTAAAAAAAAATTTATATTTTTTTTATTTTAAAATAATAAATAAATTATTCATATATCTATGTTGTTTTTATTTTTTAAATATCTTTAATTGATAATTTATAATAATTATAAATATATATATATTTTAATAATTTTTAATTATATTTTATAAAAAATTATTATTTTCATTTAATATATCTGCCAATTAAATCTGTTGTTGAGACAAATAAAAAACTCACCGACCCAATTAGGCATCAACTACATGTGCATATATATATTTTTTTTTTTTTTTTTCATTATTTGTTGGGCGTGTATTACACCCTTTTTATTTTTTTGCTCAATACACAGGTAATTTTAACTGCTGATCATTATAAAATTCTATTATGACATTTTTCTCATTACAGTTCTCACACTCAATAAATAAATAAAAAAATAAAATTAATTTACAACTTCCATAACAATAATTTATCAAACAAAAAAAAAATACATATTAATTTTAATTTTAAATAAAATCAAGATGAATAAAAAAAAAAAAAAAATTTAATAACGCCAAAAGATGAAAAAATAATTTCTTTTTTTATTATTTTTTTATTTTTTTGATGGGGAAATCAGAGAGTTTTTGTACATAGATAAAATATATATATATTTTGTGAGGTAATATGCAAAATAGATTTTGTATTGATGGAATGAGAAAAATAATACAAAAGTTGAAAAAGGGTCACGTTTTGTATTGGTGAGGAATAAACGAATGAACAAATCCATGGAATATATAACTATAGAAAAAAAAAAAAAACAAAGACAAAAAACTATTTTTAAGGGTTGATAAATATATAACACATGAACATGTTAAAGAAGAGGGATAAAGAGGGGTAGTAAAATGAGAATCAAGGGGTGATTAGCGAGACAAAAGCTTGAGTTGCTACAAGTGGAACCAAATTGGTAGAAAATTGATAATCAACAACCAATATTTAAACCTCAAAAAATCAACCACACATTGAACAAAAATAAAATTTTTAACAAGAGATAAAATGAACATGTTAAAATATAATATTAATTCATCATCAATTTATTTAATTGAAAATTTAAATTATTTTTTCTTATATTTATTTATTCATTTTGAAAATTTATTTGCATCTAGAGTCAAGTATGTCAAGCATATACTATATAAATAAAAATAAAGTCACTTTTGATGGTTATAAAAGAACATGATGACAAGTCAAAGACTAAGAGTTATTAAAATGTAAATATAAATCGACAAGACTTTGATAAGAGTCTAAATAATATTGGAAAATATTCACGTAAAAATTTCTTTTTTAAGTTAAATTTTCTTTTACTTATTTTATCAATCTTTTGATGTTTATAAAAAAATAATAAAATATATATAAAATTAAATGTAAATTTTGTAAATTTCAAGTGAGTATTTGAGTTATTTATAAATTTTTTTTTAAATAATAAAAGTAGTTATATAGTTTTTTTACATTTGAATAAATTAATTATAACAATTTTTTAATATTTAAATTTTTTAAATTTATTTCTAAACAAGACATATATATGTAGTTTTTTTTTTTTTTTTTTGACTTAACATAAAAAATATTCAGCTTTTTTCTGATATACTTTCTTTTAAAGCCAAGACAATATTTTTACACTAAATTATACGAATGAAAATAATAAAAGTAAATAAATAAAAAAAGGTCCTGGTTTGCCATAAATTTATCACAAGTGTCTTTCTATTTTCCTCGTATGCCATACAGAAGCCAATTCACGAAAAAGTGAATAACGTTGTTCAACAACTGGTAAAAGAAAAATATCGTAAATCTGTGTCTTTGTGCATTTTCATACGAGAGTGAGCATAAAATTCACTTGGCATTATTTAAGAAGAAACTAGTATGTTGTCTCAACAAAAATATGAAAATTTATTGCCATAAAATTTACAAATATATATAAGTTGTTTTTTTTTTTAAAAAAAAAAAAAATAATAACAATAACAAATCCTATAAATTTTTTGATAATATTTATATATATATAAACAAGTAAAATTTAATAATAATATTTTGTGCAAATAATTCGTTAAGCTTTTACTCGTTTTCATTGAAGTCGTTCGTTAGTATAATTAAAATAAATTCAAATGAATTTTCTTGTCTTTCTTATAAATTTTCTCGTCCCTTTAGATTTATTTCTATTCAACTATATAAAAATTTTCTTTATTTTTTAACTTTCTTTATATACATTTTCAAATATACCTCTCTTTTCTACTGCATTCGCAAATCCGTTGATTAGTGCAAAAATCCGCTTACAAATTAAATAAAGCCTCCAGTAAAACACCGGATGCTTCAGACTCTTGAAAAATAAAATAAAAACAAACAAAAAAAATAAAAAAAAAACTAGAAATAAGAAGAAAATACGCGCTTGCTTTTAATATCTTAAGTAAACCTTTGCTAAAAAATACGAACCAATGAAAAAATTCAAATATAAAAATAATAAAAAAATAATTCAGACTGTAAAATTGTTAAATAATAAAATATCCATGGCAAATAATAAATTTTTTTAAATATTTTTTAAATCAAAATATAATCATTAATTAAAAAAAAAAAAAAAAAATCTTAATTAAAAGTACAAAATAAAGCTTTCACTTTACAACCACAAAGAGTCATATGAAATCGTATTTATATATTACCAATTGGATCAGAAAAATATGTGAATGTTAGTCAATACATAAATGCAGAAAAAAATAAAAAATAAACCGGTATTTTTCATATACACTTGATATCATCAAGAAAATAACACGTTATTGAATTAAAAAGAAAAAAAAAAAAAATCTAGACTACCTGTATATATATATTTACAGAAAAATGAATCGAAAAAGAAATAAATGAGAAAAAAAAAAGGGTGAAAGAGAAAAACCAGAAGGCTTGATCAAGTCACCCTGAAATGGTTTTTGTGTAAGTAAAAAATCTAAAGTGACTACCGAGATCCACCGAGTTTTAATTAGTTTATCTTGGCCGCGTGACTATTGAATATTTATGAGGCCATCGGGTACAGCATGCTTGTTGAGGGGGTTGCCCATCATTTGGTTTTTCATATATAAATTTACTCATGAAATAAGGTATATATATAAAAAAGACAACTAAAAAAAGAAAATAAAACAGCTGGAATTGTCGCAAAGATTTTCATTTAAATATAAAATCTTGAAATTTTTTTTAAATAAATATTTTCTAAATGAAAATTAATATTATTTGATTTACAGTGTCAAAGGGTTGATGAAAAATATAAATAAATAAAAAAAAATAGATATTATATTTATGACAATGAGTATATAGTGTGTGACTAAATAATAAAAATCAATTCGACATGATAAACTATGAATCAGAGTATTATTATTTCGAGCGTATAAAAAAATATAAAAAATAAAAATAAATAGATAAAATATGATGGTAATGTTGATGATCATTCTTGCGTATGCGGTTTCGGTTTGTTAAGATTTTTACTAGGGTTGATTTAGACCATCTCACTCGATTCATTTTGATGATACGTTTGGCATATATGTGACTCATCATTTTGGCCAACATCATCAGCCCCAAAAAATATACACCCATTCCTCTAACCCTCTTTAGATGTTCAATTGTGGGCGGGGTGGTTCACACATTTGCATTGCAAATTATAAAACTCATATACATATATAAACACACATTTTTAACATGTATTTATATTTATAAATGTATACATTGACAAATAAATAATTTGTTTAAAATACATGATAAAATTTAAAATGATAATGTTTTTTATTTTTGGTAAAAATATTTTTTTGAATTCATGGATTTACACTAATTATTAACCCAGTAATTATTTAGTAATATTCAGATGAAAAAAATGTAAAAAATATATTTTTATAAAGATTTTATTTTATTTTTTTTTTAATGTTTGGATTGTGTGGATAAGCAAACTTTTCAATTGATCAATAGAGTGTCCTAACTGTTATCATAATACTAGAGACACCCTAAAAAAAATTTTGAATAATCTGTTTATAATAATCTAAAAAAAAAACCACTTAAACCTTAAACTATCATTGAGTTTAAAAAATAAAATAACTATATTTTAATAAGCTAAAAAAAAAAATAAATAAATAATAAGACTTTTGTGTTTTTTATTTATTTTTTTTTCTATTTTTTTGTTCACACTTTTTTATTTATATCCTATATACGAAGTATACCTTTAAGTTTCTAATGGCAAATAGCAGTATGATATGAAAATACCACAATCATGGTACACGAAATATCCGTTTTAACAATGAAGTATTTTTTATTTTAAAACATGTATATAAAGTGAAGTTGTCTGAAGTATCTATGATAGTGTATTATGCTATAAATAGAAAATAAAAAAAAATAAAAATTAAATAATTTTAACAAGAATTTCAACGTCATTCAATATGCGTGCTTAAATGTATTAAAATTTAAACTCTTGGCACATTGTGAGGCAACTAAATGACTCTCAAGGCTTGTATATATGAAAATTTAAGTAATTTACAAACACATGTATACATTTTATTGTAAAATATAGAGTAATTGTAATGATATAGAGTATAATTGTGTTTAAATATATGTTTTACCTATTTTCATCATGATCCAATCATTTAAAAAATATCTAAAAAATTTTATACATATATTTTTTTTATTTTATAAATTATAATATAGTCAAGTTAAATAACATACTGCAATTGGATTTAACCACGCAAACTTTTTTATTGATTTTTACAAAAAAATTATCATTATCAAATTAATATAATATTTTAAAATTATTTAAATATATATTTTTTTTTGTAATAAAAATTTATAAAACAAACACTTGTCACTATATATTGACATAATTTAAAATAAAATATATTTTAATTTGAAATTTGATTGGTGATTGTTAACTGTAAAATTATTCAAGTATACAATTGTATTAAACGAGTCAATCTGAAAAGAAAAAAAAAAAAAAAAATTGTTTTAGATGTGATATACTAACGAGTGTTTCAATAAGTGTCCTTGTCATGATGTTTGTGTTCAAGGTTTGATATACCCTCCTGAGATATATTACTGTTGTGGTAAGAGTGTCCCTGGGGCAGCCATTATCGTTTTTATCATTGCCATTATATATACGTATACCACGCGATGAAAAACACCCTCTTTGTTAAATCACAACCCAACTCGTTAACTTACCAAGACCACCATCTTATCGTTATGTATCGTTTTCAACAAGATGGATCCACCCCATTTTTTTTTTTTTTGTTTATTTTATTTTTCATTTTTTTATGTAATCCATGGAAAATAACAAAATATATATATAAGAAATCATTAGTTTTATTTTTTAAATTGACAACTGATGTATATTATTAAAATAAAAAAAAAACGATTAACCCCTCAGTCGATTTGTTCATAATAATAATTTATTATGTGATATTTTGTTTGTCTATCACTCATGTACTTTTCAACATCGTCACACTTGAACCAATTTAATGGAGCGAAAGACAGTTTTTATACCTTGTAAAGTCGTTTGTTACTGTATGATTGATTATTTTATATATACAAGTTGTATCTGTATATAAGGGGTGTTAAAATATATATACATATAAAAATTCACTGAGCCACAAAGTGAAACCAAAAAAATTTTTGTTTATTATTTGTGTCAATTTATTATAATGCATTTAAACTAGAGATAAATTTTAGAGGGTTGTAAATATATTTGTATGAATAATGTGATTTTTTAATTATTTAAAAAATATATTATCAATATTTTATTAAATTTTTTTTTAATAATTTAAATAATTTAATAATGAAAATGGATATAATCATTAAAACTAAAATACTTTTGTTGATATATATATATATATACAGAGTATAATAAATAACAGTATATAGTAAATCTAAATCGAACAAGTGGGAGCAAGTTGATGTAATAAATCAGGAAAAGGGCAAACAAAATTCAGGATATTCAATGAATTAGGAAATTGCCTTCTTAAAAACCACAATAATGTTAATACCAGTGCATGAGAAAATAAAATTCTATCGTGATAATAATATATATAAATGTATATTTTTTTTTTTTGTTGCTTCAGGGTGGAATAAAGTTGGAATAAAATCAACGTAATTCAATCGTTATTCGCATCTTTTTAAGATCACTGAGCGGTATAGAGCTTTTAACATTTTTACTTGATGGATGAATAAAAAATAAATAAATAAATAAAATACTATACGTAATTATGCATACAAAAGTCAATTGCTTCAAATTTATAAAAAGAAAATTTACATATTTGACAATCGATGAAATTAATTTGATACAAAAACAGGAAGACAATCAATCAATAACAAAATATATAATCAAGACGATTTGTGTTATATATTTGAATCAATATATAAAATATTGTTGATATAATAATTTACAAATGACACTGATAATGGTGATTATGATAATGATATATCATAGACATAATTAACAAAATTTGATTGTTTCATAAATATGATATAAACATGTCATCTGTATAAATTAACAGACGTTACGCACAGTTGCATTAATCAATTATAATTAATTATGTAATCACATGGTAATATTATCTTTGTAATCTGTTATACAACAATGTAAAATATGTTTCCTATTTTCCTGTATTAAAATCTGTACTATGGTCATTCAAGCACGTATCAATATATTCATCAAAATGTTGTCAAATATTGGTCAAATTCAATATTTATTCAATTGCATTCGCATTCAATTTAATATTCATTTAAAAATATATTTTTTTTATTTATTTTATTATTTTTACTTGGTGTAATTATGCAAAAATAAATAAATAAAAGACACAACTAGCGTGTTGTTAATAATTTTCACATATAAATACTGGTATTTTTCCAAGAAAGGGTTCGTGCGAGAACAGTGCTACGGTTATTACACGCGTCACGCAGTACTATACGAATCATGCACCCTCAACTTCCTTAGCTAGTTTTTTTTTTTTTTATTATTTTTTTTTAAGACTTTCCCTATTTTGTATTTCTTATCATAAGTTTTTATCTTGTCAACTGAAAAAAAAAATTACCTACCCTCTACAATAACTGCAACGTTCAATAATTTTATTTTTATTATTTTTTTTTTTTATTTTTTTCCCCTAACATTTATGATTGCAATAATTAATGTCACACTCACCCTATAATATACAAGATTAAATAAAAATTATAAAAAAAAATTGTAATTGACTGTTAATTATAATTACAATTGCTTCTTTTTTTAAATAAAATGTAATAATATTTGTCGCAAAAATTAATATAAAAAAAAATTCCAATTTATTTTCATGAATATTATTTTGAAATGATAAATATAAATAAAAAAAAAAAAAAAATCAAAGTGGATATATATATTACTAAAAAAATCCCTTAATATCTGAGGGATGAAATATCATATGATGTGTATTTTGATGTGAGAAAATAAAAGCATCATCTAGGTAAAATATTTTTTTCAAAGGGATAAAAAATAGGTATAGTCAGACAATAAGGGGGTTTAAAAAAAAAATGATAAAAATATATATTAAAGGGGGTTAAAATATATAGACCCCCTGTGAATATCTTGAGAAGGCGGGTGTAACTTGAATAAAATGGTTATCAGAAAATTCAGTGGTTGGTTGAGCGTTGAAGTTACCTCGGCCAATAGAATTCTGGTGTCCACATTTTCTAGATTTGCCAACCCCCAAATTGCGCAGCATCAAGATGTTCATAGAATAAAATAATAAAAATAAATAAAAAAAATAAATGTGGATATATACACAAGTAAAGTTGGCAAGGGGTCAAGAGGGAAAAGAATTCTATTTGAAACATATATCACAACTGGACAAGACTGCCCACCCAAACGACCGTTGAACCATTTCTGTATATATATATATATGTAAGCGACTTTCAGCCACATCCTTTTTCCTTCAATTGTACTATAGTCTTACTACCCTATCTTTATTATTTTATTTTTTATTTTTTTTTTCATCTTGAATGTTCCTTTTCTTACTTTTTTTCAATTTTATCAGAAGCGTCCTTCTGTCGCCAATAAGGATAATAGAAAATACACTTTCACAGAAACAAAAAGAAATAAAAAATTCTTCATCTAAAAAATAAGAAAAAAAAAAAATAACTACATACTAAACTTCCCTCAAAATGATTTAAAATCTTTCACTGAAAGATATATTTATTTACTATTTTTTTCTTTTTAAACTACAAAAGTGCATTACAAATGAAAAAAGAAAAAATAAAAACTTACAGCTGTGTCAAATATATTTGTAAAAAAAATATTTAATAATTATGATTTTTTTAGAATGAGTAAAATACGAGACAATAAAAATGCATTTACCTTGAGGCTGCAGTTGAAGCAGTATGCTTGAGTTGGCAAGGTTAACATGCACTATATGTATATATAAAAGCATCACAGTAGCTATAGTGCAAGTTTCAAAGAGCCAAATATATATATTCACAACATCCAGGCTTCATAGTAAAAGCCTCTTTGAAGCATATCCGTTTATTGGTTGCTAAACATCGATATATATTGCAATTTTTTTTCTTTATTTTTTGTGACGCAAAAAGGATCTCGTTGCTTTTTCTGAGCTTTTAAAAGCATCTATTGAACTAACGGATAGAAAAATAAATAAATATAAATAATAATTTTTTTTTATATATTTTTCTCAATATAGCTTTTGAAAGCAATGTGCTTTTTTTAAATTGTTTTTTTTATTATCAAACTTTTTATATATTTACTTTTGATGTAATATTAACTTTTATAAAATAATTTTGTGACAAAATGATGATTAAATAAATTTTAAAATATATTTAATACTAAAGTAATATTAAATTTCACATAATAATATATTATTTTCTTGGTAAATAATATATTCTATAATCCAAGTTATCCAAATCATCATAATTTTATAGATTTCGTATGTGTCTTACGACTCATCTGGTTCTTACAATTTTACTATATCTTAAATCACTCTCATAGGTCTAGAAGACATTTTAATATTAATATAACATTGTTAATACATTGTAAAGATGTGACATTTGATGAAATATATTGTTTAATTTTGTAAATGTATATTAACACTTAAATGCACCACTTTATAATGGACTAGAAAATACTTGAGAAAACAATATAAATGACAATTGTTTTGTCACTTAATTTTCATATAAAATTTAATATTTGAATTGTTGATGTGATTGCCTGTTTATAAAATAATACTATTCAAAAAAAAATATAAATATATATTTAAAATAGATTAGATTGGTCCAATGAAAAAATAGAACCAACTGGTGTTATATATTTTGTGTATTCTTGTTTGATATTGCAATATGTCCATGATGCAGAGTGACTGACTGATGATACATATTAAATGGTGTATATTATAGTCATATATTTAGTGTCACGTTATACATACTCACACGAAGAATAACGATGCAAACATATTTTTAGCAGTATTATTATATATATATTATTTTATTTTTTTTTTTTTCGCTTGATGTCATGCATTGGAAAATACTTGAGCCATGATGAATTGATCGCCGATCCCTGGGGATAATGTGTCACATCAGTGAAGGATCAACAAGACACCTCAGCATCCAAACAACCATCCCACCCATCTACCACCTCATTTTTTTTTTATTCCATCATCTTAAATATCCGGTCTTATCCATTCGCGTGTGGTGGCTTGTACAGAATATTTTGTATCAAATATATTTTTTTATAAAGAATTATATACTTGATGTTGATACTCATCAACCTGTTAACAAAAAAACAAAAACTAAAATAAAAAACGACCAATATTATATCTGTATGACTTGAAGTTGTTTTTATATATATATTTTTTTATCTTGTGATGGATCAAAGTATCCAATAAATGAAATGTACAATATTTTATAGCAATCGTCAAGGTTTCCCCTTAATAATATATATAATATATAAAAAAATTCTCCCCTGTCTGAGATTATTAGAAGCCTGGGGTTGGTATTGACAAAAATAATATAAAAAAATAAAACTAAAAAAATCAGGCTATTTATTGGCTTTGACTTGGCATATCCATTGAGATTCATGGGTCATGACGTGTGCCAATTGCGAATATTCACAGCGGGATGTTGAGCTACGTGGCTTTTTATATAAAAATAATAAAAAATATCACATAAAATAGAGTCAATAAATTTAATTGTCAATAATGATAGAATTTCGAATTAGAGGTATTCGATGCATTTTCCACTTTTTTTCTAGAATCGATATTTTTCGAAAAAAAATTGTTGCACACTTCAAAAAAATCGGAAAAATATGAGGTTGTATCAGGATTATAGAACTCAAGAAGAGCTATTGAATGCATTTTAACTTTTTCAGGATCGAAATTTTCCGAAATATCAATAGTAACATATTTCGAAATTTATCAAAAAAATTTCGTGTTATATAATTTTAAATTAGTATCAGGCGAATATAATGACTGAAGAGGTATAAAAATTATTTTTATTTTCGAAAAAATTTTCGATTTGGATTAGGCGAATATAATAACCAAAGAGGTATTCGAATTTTTTTTTTTTTCGACAAAATTTTGAAATTCTATTAGGCAAATATAATGACTGAAGAGGTATTTTAATTTTTTTTTTCCAAAAATTTTTTAATTTTTATTAGGCAAATATAATAACCGAAGAGGTATTCGATTTTTTTTTTTTTGACAAAATTTTGAAAATCTATTAGGCAAGTATAATGACTAAAGAGGTATTTTAATTTTTTTTTTTTTTTAAATTTTGAATTTTTATTAGGCGAATATAATAACCGAAGAGGTATTCGACTTTTTTTGAAAATAAAGAAATTCATTGAAAAATTTCTTCGAAAAAATTTAAAGTTATATCAGGGTTTTACGGCTTGAAAAGAGATATTCAAATCCGTTTATATTTTTTTATTGCAATCAATATTTTTTGATATATCGGATGTAACTTATCGAAAAATATATCGAAAAAATTTCGAGTTATATCGAACTTTTAGAGCTCAAAAAAGGCTTTTCAAATCGATTAATACAATTTTTTTAGAATCGATATTTTTCGATATATCGATAGTAACATATCGAAAAAATTTCGACTTATATCGATGTTTTAGGTCTCGAAAAGACGATTTCAAATCGATTTATACATTTTTTCTGGGATCGATATTTTTCGATATATCGATAGTAATTTATCGAAAAATATATCGAAAAAATTTCGACTTATATCGATGTTTTAGGTCTCGAAAAGACGATTTCAAATCAATTTATACATTTTTTCTGGGATCGATATTTTTCGATATATCGATAGTAATTTATCGAAAAATATATCGAAAAAATTTCGACTTATATCGATGTTTTAGGTCTCGAAAAGACGATTTCAAATCGATTTATACATTTTTTCTGGGATCGATATTTTTCGATATATCGATCGTAACATATCGAAAAATATATCGAAAAAATTTCGAGTTATATCGATGTTTTAGGTCTTGAAAAGACGATTTAAAATCGATATATACATTTTTTCTAGGATTAATATTTTTCGATATATCGATCGTAACATATCGAAAAATATATCGAAAAAATTTCGAGTTATATCGATGTTTTAGGTCTCGAAAAGACGATTTAAAATCGATTTACACTTTTTTTCTAGGATCGATATTTTTCGATATATCGATCGTAACATATCGAAAAATATATCGAAAAAATTTCGAGTTATATCGATGTTTTAGGTCTCGAAAAGACGATTTAAAATCGATATATACATTTTTTCTAGGATCAATATTTTTCGATATATCGATCGTAACATATCGAAAAATATATCGAAAAAATTTCGAGTTATATCGATGTTTTAGGTCTCGAAAAGACGATTTCAAATCAATTTATACATTTTTTCTAGGATCGATATTTTTCGATATATCGATCGTAACATATCGAAAAATATATCGAAAAAAGTTCGAGTCATATTGATGTTTTAGAGCTCAAAAAGAGCTTTTCAAATCGATTTATACATTTCTTCTAGGATCGATATTTTTCGAGATATCGATAGTAACATATTTTAAAATTTATCGAAAAAATTTCGAGTTATATAATATTAAATTTGTATTAGGCAAATATAATGACTGAAGAGGTATTCCAAATTTTTTTTTTTTTCGAAAAAATTTTGAATTTTTATTAGGCGAATATAATGGGTGAAGAGGTATTTGAATATTTTTTTTTCCGAAAAAATTTCGAATTTTTATTAGGCGAATATAATAACCGAAGAGGTATTCCAATTTTTTTTTTTTCCAAAAAATTTTGAATTTTTATTAGGCGAATATAATTACCGAAGAGGTATTCAAATTTTTTTTTTTCGAAAAATTTTAAATTTTTATTAGGCGAATATAATGAGTGAAGAGGTATTCCAATTTTTTTTTTTTTCCAAAAAATTTTCTATTTTTATTAGGCAAATATAATGAGTGAAGAGGTATTTGAATTTTTTTTTTCCAATAAATTTTCTATTTTTATCAGGCAAATATAATGACTGCAGAGGTATTTGAATTTTTTTTTTTCGAAAAATTTCGAATTTGTATCAGGCATATATAATGATCGAAGAGGTATTTGATATTTTTATAGATAATTATTGAAAAACTCTTAGAAAAATCAGAGTATTGAAATTTTATCAATGATCAACCAAAATGATTTAATGGTCGGTATATTTTTACCTGTTCTATTATTTTATTATAATTTCAACAGTTTTTTAAAAATAACTTATTGTTAATTTTTTGTTATTATTATATTTTTTTTCTGTTTAATTTCAGTTAACTAAAAAATTTTTAGTTTAATTACACTTTATGGGCGTAATCGGCCTTGTTTAAATTTTTAATTGTTTATTTCATCAGCAACGATAATTGGTATATTTCGTTGACGACGTAATCGATGACTAATGTCTTTTTTATATAAAAAAAAAAGATTTATTTCTTGATTTGTTTTTTTTTTTTTAAAAAGAATGAAACAAAATGAATATTATAAGACACTTGTAGTTATTAAATCGTGTCCAAAACCATCAAGAAAAATAAAGGTATAGTTTAACGATGGGACATCACACAGATACGCCTACAAAATTTACATGAAATTGCTTATTAAATTACTGCAAGTTTTCTGTGATGATTTAATGTTACTCAAGTTCCATTTGTCTTTCGTTTTTTAATTTTCTTTTTCATCTTTTCCTGATTTATTCATCTTTATTTCACAATAATCGTTCAAAAACTACCGGCATGATAAATTGACTTGTAAAAAAATATATATACCTATATAAAAGTAAATTTTAAAACTTTTAATATAAATATTCTTGATATCATTATTAAATTTATATTAAAAATTATTTGTCGAGAATTAATCAGCCCTGTCACTTTTTATTTTTGTGGTTTTTTATTAGATTGTCAATCACTTTTGTAGTAGAAGAAAATATACAACACATTTATGTGTCTGCTCATGTGAAATAATTTTAAATAAAAAAATAAGCAGTTGTTGATAATTTGCACAATGTGGTTGTGACAGTTTTCTTGATTTTATTTCTCAACTCCCCTAAAATACAATTAAATAAAAAGAAAAATATATGTCTATATATTTTTTGTTGCTTAATATAATTTTCGAAAAAATCTAAAAATAAAAATAAGAGTAAATAAGTAACATATTGCTTTTTTTTTTTTTAGAAAAATAATAATATTTTCATTTAAAAAAATATACATAACTTTTAATAATTTAAATTTTAAGACCTTGAAAATGATGAAAAAATATAAGAAAAGAAGATTTCACCTTCAGTTACACTTTCATCCAAGCCGATATGCATTTATTACTGTGAGAAATGTTAGCAACCAAGTAAAAAGTTTTTTGACGCCCAGCTAGAGCTTATCAACTTTACCTGAATTTTATATATTATTTAAAAGAACATTTCACACTTTCTTTTCTCTCGATCAAATGTTTTTTTTTTTTTTTTTATTATTATTTCATCTTTAAAACAACTTTTCTCCCTCCAATACACCACGACGTAAAAAGTTAACAAAACTTAAGTTTTACTTTTCCAAAGGAAAAGATGTATGCCATTTGAAGTTTGATAAATATCATTACCATATTTATTTGTCGTTAAAAGTAGTTTCAAAGCACCGATAAGTATATTCAACTTGATCCTCATTCTATCATTTTTTTTTTTCTTCGAAAGATAAGTTTATTCTTAAAATGAAAAAAAAAAAAGGATAAAACTACAAAATAGAATATAAATCAGATAATAATTTTTTTATTAATCAACAGTTTCATATTGCTGGATAAAATATAATAAAAAATCAAAATTATTTGTTTGAAATTTAAACAATTAACAATATTAAATTGCATCAATGTTTTTGATTATTAAAACAATAAAAAACTGTTAATATTTAGAATAATATTTTGTTTGAAATACTTGAAATAAATATGTTGAATTATTATTTTTTTGAGCTAAATAAAAAGCCTGTTAGATATTATCTATATACTTGCCAAAAATACAAAAACCCTCTGGCTACAAAATTCAGTATTTTTGCAATTCCGGATGGTTGAATGCAACAGGCTGCTCTTTTCCCATAACATATAGATACTAAAACGATGAACGCCAAACTGAGTCACAATACAGACGAGTGCATTTATTTGGCCTATAGCAATGAGTTAAACACATCACTTGACTTTGTATTATAAATATAATATTGTATAGATATAAAATATACATTTGTATTTTGAAAATTTATGGTACATAGATTTGTGTGTATGTTAAACAAACTCTACAACTTTTGTTTAATACTATGATAATTTTTATATTTATACCCTTGGGCTTGATCATAAGCATTATATTTTGTTGAATTTTCAAGTTGAAATAAATGTTATATTTCATATGGAAATATGATTTTCCATTTTTGTACAGCTCTGGAAAATACAAAGTAAAAAATAGTTAATTTAATTTTGTGCAAACAACTTGGTACTTGAATTATAATTTTTGATATAATTTATATTTACTAAGTTAATATTTGTCTGCAAGTTGTTGTTGTTGTATATGACACAAGCTATTTAGTGTTGAGTCTTTCAAATAATTTTACATTTTTTAAACATCAAAAATCATTTTCGATGGTTTTCTGTTGTCATATTGCTTTTATTTCGACATGAATTTCGAAACTTAAACCATGGTAGTTATTTCTACAGGACCATTGAATCTGAATGATAAAAAAATTAATAATTCAATTAATTGGAACATCTTGTATTAAATAAATTCAACTTAAATAAATTACTACTTACGTTTTTAAAAACGAATAGATTATGACAGTAAAAAGAAGCCATATTATGTTAGAATCATATTAAATTACAATAACAAAATAATTTAGATGATAATAAACAATCAACAAAACATTGATGTAATTTGTAAACAATAAACATTATGATGCTGAGGTTATACATAAAATGTAAACACTGATCTGAGAGCCCTACATATTTGTGGCAAAACTGTCAACTATTTGTACTTGAAAAAAAATATCGTCAGTCGATAAAATAAATATTAACCGATAAAAACGAAAACTTTAATTAAAATGACAGCCATTTTGATTGTTTATAAAAAAAAAATACATAACCCCATGAATAATAAACAATACATTTTGGCGCGCTTTGATCAACAAACAAGTAATATGTAAATAAACAAACATCAAATGTTATTTATTGATAACATAATAAATAATTAAATCAGAAATAATAGTTTAGTTTAATATTTGTTCTTTGAAAATATTGATTCAACGGTAATATTAACATAATTTATATTGATTTATATGAAACACCTAAATGTTTTGTTGTATTGTTAACTAATGTTTTGTTAAATTTTCAGCATAAATATACTTTTACATTATTAATCAGTTTTTAAAAAAAAAAATAATAAAAAATGGATGAAGAATCTGATGATGCAGGCTGGATAAGGCCAGATGATGTTATGAAAATGCATAAAATAAAAATGCGACAAAAACAATTACAAGCTAGAATAAACAAGCCATCAGTTGATGGAAATAAATCAGGACTAAATACATCTCTTAATGGACCATCATCATCATCATCATCATCATCATTAACAACAATGCAAGCTCAAAAACGTAAAAATCCATTTATAAAAGATGGAACAAATAAAAAAATTAAAGAAAATAATGATAAAATTATCCCAGAACTTGAAGCAAGTAATGATTCTGTTTTATTTGAATTAATAAAAGGTAAATCATTAAAACAAGAAACAAAAAATGATAGTTTAATATTTAAAAATTTATTAGAAAATTCTGAAAATCTTGATGTAAGTAGTAATGTTGATATTGTCAAGGGTATATCATATGTACCACTTGATTGGACATTAAATACAAAAATGAGATTCATGTCAACAAAACCATTTTGTTGGAATTGTAAATTAAAAATAAGTGAACAAGCATCTGGTACAACTGGTTTTGTTAGATGTTTAAATATTGGTGAACAAGAAACAACACTTGATACAAGTCCAAATGCTAGATTTCATCAATGTTGTCTTGTTTGGCAACATCCATCATTACCATGGCTTGAGTTATTTCCACGTTCAGCTGGTAAAGTTAGTGCACATCTTGCTAGTAATTCAACAATATCAAATAATCAATTTATTAAAGAATCATTATTTACTGAATGGAGTGATAGTTTTCGTTCATTATTTCATTTATTAAGAGCAAGACAATGTCCATATTTTTATGTATGTGCTAATACATTTACAGCATTATTTCGTGCTGCTGGTATTTGTGGTGTATCTGAAATGCATGTTTTATTAACACCAACAACAACAGGATTTCGTAAACTATTAAAACAAGCAGAAATTGAATATACAATGCCATTAAAACCAGTTAACAAACGACGTTCAGATATTACTGATTCTGGAGTTGAAACAATGGATTCAACATCATCAAATACAGCACCAACATTAGACGATAATAAAAAAGATAATTTAGATGGTGGTGATGATGATGATAATAATGATGATGACGACGATGATGATGATGATGAATTTTTAGAAAATCTTGGAATTGATGAAAAAGAAATTAAAAAAATTAAAAATCAACAAAATAAAATTCTTTTTGATAAAGAAAGTGAAGTTGATAGACTTAAACAATCATTAGTATTTATAAAAGGTGTTGAAGCACAAGCATTATTTAATTTTTTAAAAAATTGTAAATCAGCTGTTGCTGCTAATGGTGCACTTGGTGGTGTACCACCAACACTTTTAGCACCAGTTGCATTTCATGGAGCAACATTAAAATCTTTAAAGGTATTATTAATTAAATTAAAATTAATTTGTTAGTAAATTATTTTTTTATTTATTTTAAAAATTTAGGTAAGAGAAAGTGTTGTAAGAAAAGATAAAGAAAAATTTTATTCATTAGAAATAAAAGGTCCAATATTACCTCATGTATTACCATCACTTTGTCATCTTATGAAAACTAGTCATTTAGAAGAATTTTCAGTAACATGTGCTCAACTTTCATCAACAAATTCATTCTCAATAGCCAAACATAATTTAGGTAATTTAATTAATTATTATATTATTTATTAATACTTTAATTGAATAATAATTTCAATACAAATATTATTTTTAGAATCACCAGAAGATATTAAAGAAGTACCAAAAAGTGTATTTGGACAAGAAAATTTAACTGATTGTGGTTTTACATCAGAATTATTATCACATTTTTGTAATCCAGATTTAACAAGAATCCAAATTGTTGAAAGTTTAAAATTTTCAAATAATGGATATACATTTTCTTGAAATTTATTTAACATCAAAAAGCAACACTATCAATGAAAAAAAAAAAAAAAAAATTAAGAGAAATTATTGTGAATAATATATCATCATTCAAACAAGACTGTACGTTGATAAAATTGGTTTCTGTGATTAAAATTGAGCCGTCAATTGGCAAGTATTTTATTTAATAATATTTTTTATTCTATCAACTGATAACTTTATATCTTTAGATAGTAAGTTATCATTTCAATCAACAACTGCAATGATAGTAATTTTTACTGTTTATATCTCATTTCGTTTGTAGTGGTAATTTTATCTCAGGCGGGAATTTCAATCATATCATAATTTATATATATTGTTTATCAATAATTATACAATAATAATAAATTTAATTATTATATTATTTATATTTTCTATATTTATTTCGTGTAGAAATAAATGAGTTACTACAATTTCGATTTGAGATGTAAAACAATATTTTACAAATAACATTTATTAAAAATAAAATCATAGTAATTAATTTCTATTTTTGTGACAATAATAAACTTAGTTTCATTATATTATTTAAAATAGCATGTATTTATTATATAATTAGTCTAGTCATTGTATTTTTATTTCTTGTATAACTACAATGTAAAGCTTGAGAAGATTGACTTAATTATTTTTTATACTCATAAGTTATAACGTTCGTTGGAATAAAAAAATATCTAAATAATAATTAAATAATACTTTTGATAAATTTATTAATTGTTTATGATAAAAAGTATTATTTTTTTTTTTTTTTTTTTAAATTTAATATTGCGTTGCGAGTGCGTCGTGTTGATGATGATGATATCGAATTTTCGATGTTGAACCTGGTGGGGGGCCCCAGTGTTGGGCTCTGTCCCTATAAATAACAAATCGATAGTACCTATTGCTCCGAATCAGTAGACTTGTTATAATTTTAAAATTTAAATATTTATTTGTACAAAAAAAAAAATAATAATTTACTTGAAAAATTTACTTATTTTATATAAATCAAATCTCAAGACGTCAAGTTTACACAAACTTTACTAAAATAAAAAAAAATAATAATAATCTTGCCCAATGATAAATTAAAAATATTTTTAAATAAATAAAAAAAAAAAAAAAACATTTAATAATAAAATTGGAAATTTTTTAAACGATAAGATAATTTTATTTGTAAAAATTATTTAAAAATTAGATATAGCTTGAGGGTGTCGAGTCATCATCACCAAAACACGTCATTTTATATTTTGGTAATTTTTTTTTTCGATCGTTATATCATCCATATGCTTTTCACAATGAAAAAAAAAAAAAAAATGAATAAATAGATATCTACAGCGAGTAGAAGTCGAATATGTCCCCTTTTAAACAGAGGTCGAGTTTCAAACTCATCCCCTATTTAAGGGTTGTCTCGCGGAACCCCAACATTCATCAGTAAAACAAAAAAATATAAAAAAAGGATTTCTATACTGTTTTTTTTCTTTAGCTAATATAAAATAAAATATATAAAAAAATGTTATCTATAAAATTTATAAAAAACAAAAATGATTATAATATATTTATCATTGTCTGTCTTAATTTATTAAAAAGCGGTCAAACATATTAATAAATTAATTGATATTTAACGATAATTAAAAATATAAAAATAAAAATATATATTTAATCATTTAAATATTTTTTAAATGAAATATTACAAGAAAAAATTTATAAAATAAAAATATTATATAGCTAAATAATGATTTAAAAAAATATATATTTGTAATTTACATTGTGAAGTTGTGAAGTAAAAGGAAAAAAATGAAAAGATCGATTCGGGACCAAGTAAAAAATATCCATGTATGAGCTGTACATATATATATTTGAGATAGTGTATAAGAGAGAGACTTTTGAAATAAACTGAGGGAAAATAAAATACCCCTCGTTGTTGGTATTCAGCAGCAACGAAGTAGCAGCACCCAAGAGGGGCCAAAACCCAGGGTGGATAAAATAAAAGTGTATATATATCGTTGGGGGTTGCTTGGGGCTCAGTTCACTGATAGAGGGAAAAAAAAAATATTCAAGTTAAAGCCGCGAGGGAGACACATTTTGATACCAGTGAAATACAATTTTACCCCGTGTGGTTGATAGGGAGACTATTTCTACGACGACGACGACGACGACGACGTCGAAGACCACGATGACGATGATGACGTTGATGATGATGATGATGACTATGTCGACGAGGCAAAGTAAAAGGGGAGAATATGTGTGGGGTTAAAATTGGTAAAGAAAAGAGATAGCCATAAATGAAATATAAAAAAATAAATACAAAAATACAGCAGCATATATTCACCAAGATATATAATAATTTTTTGTTCATTTATTTCCCCTTGGAGCAAGTGCGTGCAGACTGACGACATAGTATGATTTCATATATATTTGTTCCCCCAAAAACTATTCATTTTCTTTGAATATATATTAATAAAAAAAAAAAAAAAAAGAAAAGTAAAATTTTTCATTATTGTTATTTTAAAATTTATATTTTATATTATATTTTTTTTAATTTTTTTGAAATTGATATTGATTCAGGTCGTTGTCAAGGTAATTAATTTTGGCCTTGATAAAAAATGATGATGATGATGAAAAAAAAAAAAAATTATTTTTTTAAATAATTAAATAAAGAGACCATCTAAAATTGAAATTAAATATAAATAAATAAAATAAACTGTATTAATATATTAATATTGATATAAAAAATTGCAGTACTTGATGATTTTAATAATAATAATAATGCAGAGGGTACAAAAAAGTACATAATTATCACATGGTACAATAAATAGTTGTATATTATCAAAATAACTAAATGAACATATAAAAATGAAAAAAAAAAAAAATAATAAAAAAATCATATATATGTCCCATTCTAAGCATTTTCACGGGGTTTGCGGCCTGACCCCCTGCGATTTTGTTCATTTTTTAATATGTTGTAGATTTTGGCATTAAAAAAGACACGTATTTTTTTTTTTTTTTTTTTGCAATTTTTGAGGGCGCCACTATCGAATTTCACTCCAATTTCAAGATATCTCAAAAAGCCCCTTTTTTATTTTTCTGAATTTTTGATCATAAATTCGAGGACGCAAAACAAGTATTTTAAGCCCTTGTAGAAAGTGGGCACTCAATGCGAAGTATTTTTTTTCGATTTTTGAAATTTTGAAAAAATGATAAAAAACAAATTTTTTTTTCCAAAATTTTTTTTTTTTTTTTTTTCAGAATTAAAAAAAAAAAAGAAATCGAAATTTACTCTTATGAAATTTCCAATTTCTTCTTAGTTTTCCAGAAAAAACCATTTAACAGACCGAAAGTTGAAAAAAAATTTTTTTTTTTTAAATTTCAAAAATCGAAAAAAAATACTTCGCATTGAGTGCCCACTTTCTACAAGGGCTTAAAATACTTGTTTTGCGTCCTCGAATTTATGATCAAAAATTCAGAAAAATAAAAAAGGGGCTTTTTGAGATATCTTGAAATTGGAGTGAAATTCGATAGTGGCGCCCTCAAAAATTGCAAAAAAAAAAAAAAAAAAATACGTGTCTTTTTTAATGCCAAAATCTACAACATATTAAAAAATGAACAAAATCGCAGGGGGTCAGGCCGCAAACCCCGTGAAAATGCTTAGAATGGGCCATATATATAAACAAGGTTGAATAATCCACCCACACATACGCATGATCATCGCGGTGGTATAGGGAGAGGGGGTGGTCGCCCCCCCATCATGTGGGGCTCGAATATAGTTGCCGCTCCCTCGGCCCCCAACAACTTCCCAGTCGTCCCCCTGCATTGATATCAGTCGCGACTCGAACGAGGGAGTTGCAACGTGTTTGTGGTCCCCCTTGTCTGAAAAAATTCTTTAATCAACATTTAATTTCAAGATATAACATAAAATAACAGCAAAGTAATATTATTTTTTAAATAAATATATTTCGAAACAATCAAGCCAATTTATAAAGGATTGCAAAAAGAAACAATTAAATTTCATTAATTGGGGTAAGTAATTTTATCAATTCAAACATTTTTTTTTTCTGTATAAAATAATTAATTTATTTGTTTTAATTAATATTTTTTTTATTTTTTTTAAGGTCAATTGTTTGTACTTATTCAAAAGCTGAGAGAATTTAATTAATTTGGAGTTATTAACAACAACAACTACATATATTTTTTAAATTTACTTGGTGCTTCATTGTTGCTGTGTTATTCAGGTGAGTTGGTGAATGAACAACGTAATCACAAGTTACCCGGCATGCTTATTATCATGCATGTATTTAACAAGAAAATATACATACAATATAATATAGGTATATGTGTAATTTTTTTATATATTATTTTGTGGCAATGGTAGCTGTTTTTTGCTTGCTTATATACATATCGCAGACAAACGTGTGCCAACCACAAGTTATATTAATAGACAAGCTAAGCTGTCGTTTATTCTATCTGTTATGTATGTTGGTTGCATGAGGGGCACACAACGTGCCTTTTAAATCTGATCCTCATTTATCCATGACTAAACAAATTTTCATATTATTATTTATCATTAAATTGTTGTCTTGATATTTTTTATTTTTTATTTAAAAATAAAAACAATGTTAACATTATATTTCATCATATATAAACTGGGTCACTTTTTGGTTTTTTAAATTTCGAAATTTCGATTATTATTTTTGTATATTATTTTAATTTCGTTTTAGTATATTTTTAAGATTTTTTTTTTATTGGGGCAACATTGAGTTATAAATTTAAAGACAGAGAAGAATTTATAATTGAGAAGGAAATATATATTAAATTGCTGAAATAAGATGAAAAATACTGTTACAAATTAGACTGGAATGTCAGATGATGATTTCGAAAATTTTTATTACTGTAGGAAACCGGAAGGTTTTTTTTTTACTAGTGCATGCATCAACTCAACTAATTATAGACATTTGTATACCTCATATTAAACTGGTATTTTAAAGAGAATTAAAATTTATAGAAAAGACATTTATTTATTTATTTTTTTTTACTCTTAAATTTAATATAATTTATCAGATAATATTTTATTCAAAAATCATCAGTTGATAATATTTAATTACATTAGTTGAATTATTGAAATTTAATTTTATAAAACCACAATTTTTTATATGAAAAAAAAAAATAAAAAAATGTCTTATTTATATATATTTTTTGAATTTTATTATTCAGATATTGAATTTAGATAAGAATTTAAGGGGAAATTTAAAAAAAAAAAAGGGAACGAAATGAAAGTCTTGGCTGAGGGCAACAACAAAATTATGGATCGAGTCTCGTGGCATTAACATTTGCGCATGATCAAAATTTTTTCGCCCCACGACAAACCCCTATTTACCCCCCTTAGCGATCTCCTTGGTTTTTCCCTTTATATATATACATAATCACCCCCTTCATATAGCTCTTATCCATATCCCATTTTTGTTTCCACCCACGAGCTTGAGTTTACAAACAGAAGATAGTGAATAACTTCATGGTGCAATTTTTTAACATACATAATACAATATTTCATAATACAATCATGCATGTCTTGTTTTAATTAAATTTATATTAATTTTATTAATATTTAATTATAAATTTTTATTTTTAAACAGATTTTAAGTCAAGATGGGAGATAAAACATTTAATTTAACTTGGAACAATCATTTGGCAAATTTATCTGGTCTTTTTGAAGGACTTTATAAGAGTGGATCACTAACTGATACAACATTATCATGTCAAGGTGGTATGCTGAGAGCTCATAGATTAGTTTTAGCAGCATGTAGTCCTTACTTTGAACGTGTTTTTAAAGAACACTATGGAGAACAACCAATTCTTATATTAAAAGGTTTGTTGTATATTAAATATAAATATTTATGTAATAATAACTGAAATTAATTTGTATTATTATTATTATTATTTATTTTTTTAAAATAGGAATTGCTGTTGAAGAAATGGAATGTTTATTGGATTTTATGTATCGAGGTTCAATAAATGTTACTGAAGAACATTTACCATCATTAATTAAAACAGCAACTGATCTTGAAATACGTGGTTTATCTGGTGATCGTGGAAATGAAAGTAATAATATGTATTTAAGAACAGAATCACGTAGTCAAAATGATACAAGAATACATACAATGGATTTTAGAAAAAATCAACAAATATCATTTTTATCAAAACAAGGATGTACAAATACAATTGGTGGTATTAAACTTGAAGAAGTTGAAGTTGAAGATGATCCAATGATTATGGAAGGTAATGATGATAATAATTATGAAGAAACATTACCACATGTTAAAGATCAAATAAAACGTATACCACCACCAATGTATAAAAGAAATAATTGTTTTGATAATCAATCAAGAACTCTTGGTAATCGTAATATGTATAAAGAAATTGAAACAAAAAGATCAATTAATGATATTAATGGTGATAATTATGAGGGTGAATTACAAATTGATCATTATAGAACAGATGATGTTTATAATAGTAATACAGATCCAACAGTACCAGCTATACAAATGAATGATGATTCAATGGAACAAGGAAGATCAGGAATGGTAAAAAAAAAATATATATTTATTAATTTTTTTTATTAAATAATATAATATGTTTTTATAATTAATAATTATTTAATTTTAATTTTAGAATTCACCAAATTGTACAACAAATGATACATCAATTAAACAAGATAAAAATTTAACTGCATTTAAACCAAATAATACACAAAAAGTTTGTAAAAAAGTTGATCCAAAAAATAAAACACAATATAAACCATTTCCATGTGATCTTTGTACATTGGCATTTACACGTGCATCACATTTAGCAAGACATAGACGTGTACATACTGGTGAACGTCCATTTGCATGTAATTTATGTCCACGTATGTTTGCACGTCAAGATAAATTAAAACAACATTTGGATTCACATCTTCAATGGCCAAAACGTAAATCAATGAATGTTGGATATACTACTGGAATTAATCAAAATACACCAACAACAACAACAACAACAACAACAGCAACAACAACAATAACAGCACCAACAACAACAACAACAACAGTTAATCTTGCAATAAAAGGAAAACGTGGAAGACCAAGAAAGGTGAACACGAGACCATCAATTAATCGCGAAGAACCGGCAGGACGTGACGACTGAAAAACCCGATGGGACGTCAGATCGTGACTGCGATCGGTAACTAAGCGAATTAAATGTTCTTTTTTTTTTTTTTTAAATTTTTTTAATTGAATATTTTAATTGTTAAAATTAAGCAAACTATAGTTTTAGAAAAATATTTTTAATAAATGTTTTTGTTTCTTTTTTTTATTTTTACAGTTGTCTGCTGGGCAGTCAGCCATGGAAGACATATTAAAATTTGGTGAATTCAGTTCAATGTTAAATAAAACACAAACATTGAATAACTAGTTAAATTTAAAAATAAAAAATAAATAAATTTATAATAATTACGTAAAATTGCAATTTAAAGTGCAATAAATAAATCGGATAATGGTGAAATTTTAAAAGACTGTAATTACACAATAATATTTATTTAAAATAAATAAAAAAAATATCTTTGTGTACGTTGTCAGGAATCTTTTGATTTATAATATTAAAACAATAAATTATTAAATATAATGGAGGATATAAAAATTAATATTAAATTTAAGATTACCTGAATTTAAATAATACGTACCTGGTCAAAGTATCATTTCACCGTAAATTAAATAAATAAATAACGTAAAAAAATACAATCCGAATATTGCATAATTAATATAAATAATTAGAAGAAGAAAAAAAAAATTGAAATATATGGTAACAGATAATATATTGCTAGAATTTGACCAAAATTATTCAAAGAAATAATTTTTATAATTTTTTCATTGAATGAACCAAAGAGAAGCATCAAAGCATATTTTATCATAATAATGCCATAAAAAAGCCGAGTACAAATGTCGAAATAATATTTAAATAAAAATAGTAATAAATAATTAATAATTAATAAAATTAAAAAAAAAATAATAAGCTACATTATTTTAAGTGAGTGTGAGCGTAAAAATTTATTATATTAATAAATTAAAATAAAAAAAAATGTTTCTACTTGTAGTTAAATAGAAAAAACAATTGGGAACAAAATAGAAAAAATTGTTCTTCTCAAAAACATAACAAAATATTTTATATTTTAATTTATAAATAATAATTATTATTATGTTATTATTTTATTATTATTTTCAGTTGAATTATTATTTTTATTTAATATTTGTTGTTGTTTAAATAATTTTGTTACTTTATTATCTTCACTTAACTGATTATTGTTGTTTTACGTTAAACATTTAATTTAAAAATAAATCATTATTTAGTTTATTATTAACGTCAAACTGTGCAATTTAAAATAAATAAAATTTTTGTTTTTAGATTAAAAAATTATTAAATATTGTGTTTATTTGATAAATTAAATTAATTATAATATATAAATTTCATTAATTTATGTGCAATCAAAGTAATCGAATGAATAATGCGAATGACTTTCATATCTTGTAATGTACTAATGTATAATGTTTATGTGTAAATAAAATGATAATATTGAAAAGAAAAAAAGCCATTAAATTGCACCTAATAAACAGAACAAGTGTTTTATATTTGTATTAAAACTATTGTAGTAATTTTTTGTTTAAAGATTTCGAAATAGTCAATCGAAATATTTAAAACAAAACCATAAAAGTCAATTCAAAATAGTAGATATTTTTTCTAAACAAGCACTTAGTGGATATATTTTTATAAATTTTTATAAATGAATAAAATAGTTATTTTTGCTAAAAAAAAATTTGCTGAATCAAAAAATTTTTTTTTGAATTTCGAAATTATATTTTGTAGTCGGTTAAATAAATTTTCTACTTTTTATCTGTTGATAAAAACAAATTATTTTTTCTAGATTGCGCTACTGTCAAAATCTCAAATATATTTATTTATATTTTTGTTTTTTTTTGATAAATAATAAGAAAAAAGTTATTAAATTACATAAATATATTTTGAATTGTCAATAAAAATTAATTTTTTTAATTTATAAATATTATAATTTTTGTTTTGTATTTCAACCAACAGGGGTTGCATAATTAGTTTTACATACACCTTTTTATATACCTTTTATATACATATATAGATATTCACCAATATTCACACAGTCGCATTTTATTTCTACAATTTCATTGGCCCACGCCACAATTGACGTCCATTCTCTTGAGAATACTTGAGAACGTTCGAGAAACAGTTTTGTGGCTATACATTCCCTTGTAATATTACCACGAGACGAAATATTCATCAGAATTATACTTTCAACTCGTCATATCACATCGTGTGATTAAAAAAACTTGTGCATTATATTATTTTTTCACAAATTATTGATTTATTATTTTCAACGGGTCAATAAAACCTTGGTAAGTTTTTTTTTTTTTTTTTTTTTTCATTTAATTTAATTTATCCTTTTTTTTTTCAATTTTTTTCCGGGATGGGCATTTAACCAATAGAAAAATTAAAAGAAAAAAAATTATTATAATTTAATTGCGTTGATATATTTTTATAAAATATTCATGACCTGATTTTAATATTACAATTTAATAATTTTTTTTTTTATACAATTTTATATAGCCTTTTTTTTTTTGACACAAAATCATAATCATTTATTTAACGATTTTCATTTTTCCTTTTTTTTTTTTTTTTTTTTTTTTCTCTTGATCTTTGATTACATGTGCATGTTGTCGCATGGCCTTGATATCACAGAAAAATTTCCAAAATATTTAAACTATTATTTATTGAATAAAATTATCAAAAAAAAAAAACATGAAAAATGATAATAATAATAATAAAATCGCATTGTCACTCTCTGACTTTTTTTGCTTCCGTTGTTTGTCTATTTAATATGAGCAATATCTTAAAATGGTGATACCTGTTTGTATTTAATAAATAAATTGTAAATTAAATTAAAATAAATATAACATTGGCGTCGAATTAATAATTGTCCACCATTTGTAAATATCCAGTATGTAACAAGAAACACACAAATTCCACTTTATTCGACGACGCTTTGTCCGCCATTTTCATACAAAATGCTAGTGAATATATCTCCTGCTGCATCGATATAATAAAATATTTATTTATAATAAACCAGCAATATTTATTCATCTAAATTTTATCAATCTTTTATTATTTTTATAAACTTACATTGACATTATTTAATTTTATATTTTAAATTGGTAAAATTAAATATTACATTTTTATTTTTTTATTATTTAATAATCACAATATCATTGTATTGCTATCAGTATATTTATAAAATAAACCACATTTTTTTATTTTTTTATTACCTCATTTGCTTGAATTATTACTAAAAAAAAAAATGAATAAATAAATAAAATTAACATAAAATTGTGACAACAGCTATTTTATTGTTTTACAATTATAAAAATTTATATTAATAATAATTATTAATTTTATTTGTTACAGATATATTTATATTTTGACATTGACAGAGTATTTAAATAAATATTAAAAATGGTAAAGGAAACTACGTTTTATGACTTGTTGGGTGTAAAACCAGATTGTACTCAGGATGAGTTAAAAAAAGCTTACAGGAAGCTTGCTTTAAAATATCACCCAGACAAAAATCCTAATGAAGGTGAAAGAGTAAGTAAAATATATAAATTATATTATTGATAAATAAGTTAGTTAAAAATTATACTTATAAGTTTATTAATTTGATATGTTTTTCTTTTTGTTAATTATAGTTTAAGCAAATTTCTCAAGCCTATGAGGTACTTTCTGATCCTGAAAAAAAGAATATTTATGATCGTGGTGGTGAACAAGCTCTCAAAGAAGGTGGTTTAAACAGTGGTTTTTCATCACCAATGGATCTCTTTGATGTATTATTTGGTGGTGGTGGTGGTGGTAATCCATTTGGTAATGGTGGACGTAGAAAAAATAATCGTGGTAAAGATGTTGTTCATCAATTATCTGTATCATTGGAAGAATTGTACAAAGGAACAACTAGAAAACTTGCATTGCAAAAAAATGTTATTTGTGATAAATGTGAAGGTAATAAAAATAATATTAATTATTAAATTATCAAGTCATCTAATAATAATAATAATAATTTAATGTTAAATTTAATTAGGTCATGGTGGTAAAAAAGGAGCTGCTGAACAATGTACTAATTGTCATGGTAATGGTGTTTGTATACAAATTCAACAATTGGGACCTGGTATGGTACAACAAATTCATTCAGCATGTTCTCATTGTAAAGGACAAGGTACAAGATTTAATCCACGTGATCGTTGTAAGAATTGTAATGGAAAAAAAACAATTAGAGATAGAAAAATATTGGAGGTTCATATTGACAAAGGTATGGTTGATGGACAAAAAATTGTCTTCAATGGTGAAGGTGATCAAGAACCTGATCTTGAACCTGGTAATATCATAATTATTCTTGAAGAAAAAGAACATCCTTTATTTAAACGTCATGGTACAAGTCTTGTTATGCCAATGACATTAACACTGGTTGAAGCACTTTGTGGTTTCCAAAAAATTATTAAAACACTTGATGATAGAGATTTATTAATAACATCATTACCTGGACAAGTTATTCAACATGGTGATTTAAAATCAATACCAAATGAAGGAATGCCAGTTTATAGAGATCCATTTAACAGAGGAAAATTAACAATTCAATTTACTGTTAAATTTCCAAGAGCAATTGATCCAGAAATTATTCCAAAATTGGAACAATTTTTACCACCAAGAGAAGAAATTATTGTTCCTGATAATGCTGAAGAAGTTATACTTGAAGATTATGATATTGATTCGGAAAGTAGAATGCAACAAGAAAGAGGTGAAGCTTATGATGAAGACAAAAGAGGATCCGTTCATGTTCCATGTGCAACGCACTAATTACAATAATAATTAATTCAAATGAATAAATTTAAAATAAAATAAAAAAAAAACAAAAAATAGTTCAGACCACTTTTGATTCCAAATAATAATTAAAAATAATAACATAAAACTTGACAAACAAAATGATGAATCAGGAATATAATTAATATTATTCATTTTTTTTTATCCTGAAAAATCAATAATGTTTAATAATCAATAAAAAAAAATACAAGTTTTCGGTATGCACTGTTTATTTATCTTTTTTTTTTTTCTTTTTTTTATTTATTTTTCACGTATTTAAAAAAAAAAATTTTTGTACTTTCAAAAGCACATTCAATTAGATAAATATAAATGAAATTAATAAAAAAAGTGGTCAATGAAAATATTTAGCTGTATTAAATTCTGTTCAAAACTATCACTTATAATTGATTAAAAAAAAAACAATTTAATTTATAAACAATTAATTTTGAGTTGTTTAAAAGCTTATTATTATTTTTTTTAATTTGTATTATAAAAATTTAAAAACAACTGCTTGATAGTGATTTTTCTTTCATGATTAATACATTTTTTTTAAAAAAAAAGTCTTTTTGTCATAAAGAAACTAATTGTTTTATCAGCTTTTAACAACAATAAATATTGAATAATAGCAAAAAAAAACATTAATTTAATAAAAAAAATATCAAGTGAAAGTCTTCAAGAAAATAATATTTATTTCACATTGGTCTTTCTTGATTTTACCCTTCTAATTAATTTAACTTGCTTGTGTAAATTAATATTTAATTACAACAAACAAATAAATTCTAATATTTGTATCAATCTTAGGAGAAAAAAAATACATTGTACTTGTCATTTTTAATTAATTCGTCAACATAAATACATTGTATTATCATTCATTTAATAAATCATTCAGACATAATAAATATATTGTTAAATTAATTATTAAATAACAAATGGAAAGCCAAAAAATAAACAAAGTAAAAATGTCATAATAAAAAAATTGTTGTTCAATTGTGATTAAATTATAAAAAGAACCATTTTATATAGTTTTTTTTTTATTTAATAATCAATATATATTTATAATCAGTTTGCATATCTAAAAATATAATTTTATTTGTTGATTTCACATTTTTTTTTGGAGCAGTCAGAATATCAACTGACGTATGATCAAATGACGTCATAAGTAAGAAATATGAAAAAAAATAATAATATGATAGTTTGACATCCAGGTTTTATTTATAAATTTAATTGATAATTATATTATTATTATAGATTTTATTTATTATTAATATTATTATTATTTATAAAATTTAACAACAGTCTATTTTACCGACAATTTATAGTTAATATCTCGATCACTAGATGACACTAATTTTTTTCAAGATGGCGGAAAAGTTAATAATAAATAAAAACAATGTTTATAATAATAAATAAACAATTGTTTAAACATTTGATTTTCAATAATTATTTTGTCATTGATTAATATATTTTTTTATCTGCATAGTTATACTGTCTGTGACAAATATTTGTTGTATCTATATTTAAATTTTAATCCTTTTGTTTTCATAAAATTATTAATTGTTGTTGCAATTTGAAGTGTCTCTACCTTACCGTTTGCAAATGTCACCATTGTTTATATATATATTTTACCAAGAAATAAATGACATAACATAATTGTATTAATGACAATTGAATATCATAATAAATACCTTAACAGAGAATCATTCATATTTTATAATTAATTTTAAATATTATATGATATTTAATGAATATAAAAATATATGTTGAAGAAGAAGCCAAGATCAATAACATAAATAGCTAGGTATATATATAGATATAACGGTATATATATTTAATAAGCACTTATGGCCGCCATTTTATGTCAAATTAGTTACGAAAATAGTCACCAAATAACGCTGCAATCGTAAAGTCAATGTTTTTACAAATGTAAATAATAATATTCCAGCCAATCAGCCACCAGTTGTCTCGAGATTCCGCAAAGGTTTTGAGGCCTGGCAGAGGGAGCCATATTTTTCCAATATCAGTTACGCGAAAACAGCGCACACGTATAACATTGCGTATTAAATATAATATGGAATGGAATTTTTATCGGCTCGTTGGTAGCTCACCTCGGTAGAACGCGTTTGACCATCTCGGCCCCGAGTGGCCTTGATCGAATCATTTTATTCCAACCTCAAAAATTAAATAAATAAATAAATAAATAAATAATAACAAATTATTATTACAATAATAAATAAATAATAAACGGTTGTGATTGTTTGTATTAATTATCACTAGTGTATGTGTGTTTAACAAATAATAATCAAATAAAAATTTTACATCAAAAAAAAAAATGAAAAGTTACAATTAAAAGTAGCAAGAGAAGAAGATACAAACAAAAAATAAGGTAATAATATATTAAATGTGTTTGTGTGTTGTTTTTTTTTTTTTTTTATTATTTAGTGATAAATATAAAATAAATAAAAAAAATCAAAAATAGTGTTGAGAAAGAGAGTAAAAAAAAAAAAAAAAAAATAAAGAGGGGAATAAAAAGCTGTTGGACCGCGCAGGTGTTCAAATTGTAGAGAACTAGTTTGTTAGTTTCTCAGCAAATCTGGATGATGTATAAAAATATGTGGCTTTATAAATTGGAATATATATATATATATACCTATATGTATATCATATAGTTTTATTGTATTCAACCAGTGGAGATGAGCGAGTATATAGATGATGATCATGATGATGATGATGATGATGATGATGGTGGTGGCGTCGTTGATGATGGGGATATGTTAGTATATCTCAGAGTCGATTTTACTTGGCGGTTTTATCCTAATGTAGTATGTTTCTGTGACGATGACACAGCCGTCACAACACTACTATAATATTCATATTTTTATTTTTATTTTATTTATAATATTTATTTTAAATAATAATAATAATAATAACAATGTTGTTTAATTATTGAGTTTATATATCGCGACTTGTCTTTTCGATATTTAAAAAAAATTATACATAACTCGTTTATCTAGAAATATATATTTTTTTATTTTTTTTATTTTTTTATTTTGTCATTTTGAATAATAAGTCTCTTTCTCACACACAGTCAGAGTGTCTATCTCCCGAGGCTAAATATAATAATTTTCAGTTTTAACTTTGAGTCTCACAGAATGGAGTAAAATAAAATTAAAAAAATTTTTTTTTATATAATTTAAAGCTTTAAAATGGAGTGCAACATGTGCTTGAGTTTTGGATAAAAAAAATATATTAATTTAACATTGTGCGTTTTTTTATATTTTTATTTTTTTATTGTGAGTGATATTTGCAAGTGTTTTATTGCGCCATTTTTTTTTTTTTTTTTTTTTATTAGTCTAGATTTGTTATAATTATTTAATTTTTTTTTATTTGTGTCGAGTCTAATTTATTGTGTTTGAATGATTAAAAAATAAAATTGTTTTATTATAAAAGTGGTGAATTATTATCAAGTGTTGACAAAAAAATTTGAATATAAATTAATTTAATAATAAAAACAAAGGTTACTATTAATTATTTTAGATGATTCAAGTTGTTTTTATGTCAAAGAGATTTACTAATTATAATTTATGTAAAATGTCGTATAAAAAAAAAAAAAACAAGTTCAAGCTTTTTTATATTCATTTTTTTTTTAAGCATGCTTGTTTACGTTATCATATTACACAGTTGGGTCATTACATTGTGTCATGTGATTAATTAATTGATTATAATATTATTAAAATAAATAAATAAATAAATATATTATCTTATAAATAATTTAAAAAGTTAGCTAATTGAAACGTGACCTTGGTTGAACATTAAATTGCCACACAATTTATTATACGACGTAATAACACCGATATATAATGACATGTGATATCCAATCGTAATAATTGTGTAAACAATTTCAAGTATTATCAAATAAATTTAGTATTCAATTACATGTCTATTATGATTTACATCATGCAATGATAAAAATATTATTGACGATAGATATGTAAATATATTTAATAATTTATTTGTATATTTTAATTAATTTGAATTATTATATTTTATAGAGAATGCCGAAGAAGCTAGTGGAGTTTCGGAGGTGTACACTTCGTTGTCCAGTGATGTCGGTGACGCGGAGCCTTGCACTGCTGGACCTGGACAATGGCCGGCAAGCCTGAGCAGTCAATTTCTCACCCTGCTCCTCCGAATCATCATCATCATACACAACAACAACAACAACAACATTATCATCAAAATTATCAAGATAATAATAATTGTCATGGACAACAACAACAACAACAACAAGAACAACAAAATTTATTTAATAATAATAATGAAAATAGTGTTTTAGTTTATATACCAAATGATAATTACAACTATCAACAATTATCTGATAATATTGAAACAACAAATTATCAACAAAATATTATAAATAATAATCAAACAACAAAAATAACAGATGATATTTATGATAAATTAAATTATTCTGCATATAATAATAATAATAATAATATAAATCATTCAACAATAAAAACAATTGATTTAAATTATCATCATCAAGATAATAATAAAATAAAAAATTTATTAAATTGCAATGATAATAATAAATGTGAAAATAAAAAAGATAATAAAAGAACGGAAAATAATTATGAAAATATAAGGGCGACTGGATCGCCCATTAACACAATAAAAATAGATAAAAATATATTAAATATATCATCATGTCTTGGGAGCGCAAATAGTCCAGTCCACAGTGATGCTGATAGTCTGAGTGGTACAAGTGACTCAGGTGTTGTTGTTGTTAATGATAATAATAATACATCAACAACAACATCATCATTATCATCATCATCGTCATCATCATCATCATCATCATCAACAACATCAACAACAATTGAAACAACAACAATTAGATCAGCGCTCCCAAGTAATGCAATAATATTATCAGATATTGATGATAAATGTAATAATTATGATAATTCATATGAAATATGCAATTTTGATACAAATGGTATTGAATATTTGGATAATTGTGCTAACAATATACAATTAAATGATGATTTATTAATTAATAAAAATTACGATTGTGAAGATAATAGAGGCTGTGATTCAGTTAGATCGGATACCGGTGAATCAGCTTACAGTAGTAATATTAGTAGTCCAGATTGTCAAAGTGTTGTTGTACAAGTTAATTGTGACTCGGTTTGTTCATTAAATAGTGGTAGTTGTAGTAGTAATAGTAGTAATAGTAGTAGTAATAGTAATATTAGTATTAGTGGAAATAATAATTGTGCTGGTGATACTATTAGTGTTTGTGGTACAAGTGATACTTGTTCTGATGGTGGTAGTTTGTGTGTGCAGCAGGCTGCACAAATTAATGTGCATAATAGCAACAATGTTGCATTGACTATGAATGATGGTGTGGTTTTACAACAACAACACTATCAACAACAGCAACAGCAACAGCATCACCATCACCACCACCAACAACAACAATTACAATTACAACAGAGACATCATCAACAACAACAACAACAACATCTGCAATTAGCAACAATTGCAGCACCAACTGGATGGAAGAGGATATGTACCAACGGGGTCATCATATATATAAGGTCAGTTAATAATTAATATTATTATTAAATTACTTATTACACACAAAGTTTATCAATCAATTAATCATCATTTAAATTAAATAATAACAAACAATATTTAACAAGAAAACTAATTTAAAATAAACTTGTTAAACACATATATACAACCCTCGATCAAACTTTTGAGGCATTTTAAATTTAAGGGTGTCTTTCGTGTGCGTTTATCCCTGTATTTTCAATTTGTATTTTTTATTTTTTTATATTTAGGGTGGTTTAGGGATTGTAAATTCAAAGGGTGAGCTATGAGACAAGATTGAGAAACTTGAAAGTTTAACAGTGTATATATAAATATACTGTAGCAATTCACAAATAATATCAAAAAGTTTTTTAGGGTGTTGCTTTGGTGTGGTGGTTTAGTTACGATGAGCATTTTAGGTCGTGCTAAATTCATTTGTGAAAGGCTTCCTGCCCACCCACTGATGTTTCCTTGTATGTCGATTGTCCTCTTAGGTAACCAATTTTTATTTTTTTATATTTTTTTTCTTCGAACCCTATATGCTAGATATAGAATAGAAAAAAAAAATAAAAAAATAAAACTTGAATTTCTTTTTTAAAAAATCCTGAAGGTTAACAAAAATTTTCCTTTTTAAGATTTTTTTTTTTTTTTTTTAACCTTTTCTTGTGACGTATTTTGGGAACAAAATAAAAATGTCATGTTGTGAGCTTTTTATTTTTCCTTGGTAAAACATATATTTTCTATTTTATTTTTTTATAAAAACTACTTTGCATATAGTATGAAATTTTTTTCATTTTTATACTGTTGAATATTTATTTTTATATATTTTTGTATAATTTATTATAATAAAAAATATAAATAAAAATGAATCACATGATTTAAGTACAAGGGCATCCTCAGTAGCAGACGTTACAAGTTTTTACAAGCAATCCAATGTGATCCCCAAATAAATATAAAAAAAAATGAAAGGAGGCCATACCTTTTTCATTTTTATTTTTGTCCCCTGGGAAAGGCTCCTTCCTCTTAGATACACGTGTGGCCCCGTAACCTTCGTCCTATTATCTCTCTGATTCACTACACTCTCTGAAAAAAGAAAAAAAAAACAAAATTCCCAACTTTTTTATCTCATTCAATATTATTATTTTATAATTTATCTCATTTAATTTTTAAATATTAATATCATCAGAAATGTGAGTCAATGTTTTTAGTTTTTATATATTTTTACTACTTGTTTTTTGTGGAAACACGTTTCATTTCGTATTGTGAAAGAATAAAATTTTGTGGTCTTATTTCGTAATACGATATCATGAGGATCAATGAACAACAAGAGGGGAATGTAAATCTTTTCTATTGTATACTCATCGTATTTTAATAAAGCGTAAAAGGGCAACATAACTATCTCATTTGTGTTGGCATGTTTGACCTGGTCCATATCATTCTCTTTTTTTTTTTTTTTTCTATTTTTTCTTTTTAAATACTTGAGCCTCTTTAAAACGATCCTTTTTTTTTTCTTTTTTTGCTTGAATGGAAATCGGCGGGTGGCAGAAGTCATGGTTTAACAGCTTTCTTCAAAGAGATTTAACCGAAATTAGAATTAAATAAAATAATATATTTCTAAAAATAGAAATAACCACAAATTTATTTTGTTGATATTGATTATTTTAATGATCATTGTTTGATCTGTTTTATCATGAAAATCATATAAAACAGATCATTGTTTTTTGGAGTAAATTTGGAGTAACAGTTTTTTTTTTATTTGACCTAGTCTTGAATCAATTGATAAATGATCAAAAAATTCTGAGAAATCTAATTTCACATATTGATACACATAAATAAATCTTCAAGTTGGAATTGAATTGATAAAAGGGTTGAGGAAAAAAATAAATAAATCAAGGGTCTTTAAATGGATAAACTAAATAAATTAGAAATTAATATTTCCTAAAATAAAATCAGTAGTTTAATTTAGGTATATTGATAACAAATAAATAAAAAGCACAATTGGTATTTTGTCTTAAAACCAGAGTATATGTCTCACACTGTGTTTTGATCAGTGATTTATGATGGTATGTCGTAAATACCAACAGAGTGATGTATGACCATGACCACATTGGCATCAGTTTGTCTTTTCTCTTCCTCATTGAAAGCCATTGTCTTCATCACCAGTGTCCTCTTTTTACTTTTACTACTAACCCTCACTCTTCATACTGGCCCTTCAACATTTTATACACGTGAATCGTTTTTTCCTTGATTTATAACACCATGAAGAATGATCTCACTTTTTTTTTTTTTTTGATTTTTATTACATCTATTTTTACACACACATTGTTTAATCATATTGTCTATTTCATATCTTCTATTTCTATGTTGTTTTATTTTTTTTGTTTAAATATTTGCTTTATATATTTTTGGTTAATAAATAGAATTTTTTTTATTATAACGGTGTCGTTGGTATAGATCGTAAATAAATATCGACTGAATGTTGGGTTTATTTCAAGGTCGTTGGTTAAAACCCTCATGACCGAATATCTATTATTTTAAATAATGCGTAGTTGGATAATTTATTGATGTTATTTTTTATACTATCATCAAGTTTTTTAGATATTCAATTATTATTATTTTTAAAAATTAAATATAAATATATTTAAATGCGATTGCTCAGTTGACCTGATAATATTAGTTGAAAATAAATTAAACAACAAATTGACAAAATAAATATATAATTTATAAAGGTATTTTCAATGATTACGTAAATGTGATAATTAATTGCAGAGTATTTGTCTCTATTTAATGAGTCTCGTTGGGTCGTTTGCTAAACATGCCAAATCGTTGAAAACGTCATGAAAAACATTACGAATTGCATTGTTGCGTGACTAAGCTGTTAATTTTCCACAATCGTGTGATTCAATTTATATATTTTTCCACTCTGAATTTCTATTTATTTATTTATTTATTTATTTATTTATCTGCGTGTTTTATTATTTGAAATAATAATTATTCTTTGGTCTATGATTTTTCCAAGAAATATCATTATTAGCATATTACTCTAATCATTATTGTTATTTAATTTAATTTTTTTATTATTATTTTTTTCTAAACATATATATTGATGTCCCAGATGTGCACTCATGTATATTGCGCGTCAACTCGATTGACATCTATTTTGAAGTATGTAATTTTATTTATAATAACGGAGACACAAAGTATCGTTAAAAATATAAAAAAAAAAAATAAAATAAATATTATCGTCTCATAAATGTTTGGCCTTGACCAAGTTCACATATGCGCGTTGGATTTAGAAAAATAAATAATGAAAAATAGTTTAAAGAATATAAAAAAATATCATCAGTATTTGTATATGTAAAATTATTCATTGACAAATGATGATGATGATGATGATGGTGATGATGGAAGACCTTGTTGTTGGTAAAAAATATAAAGTATATTTGTCAGTGTCAATTATCACGGTATCATAAAATGGTCTAGAGTTATTAGAGTACTTGTTTTTGGTGCTTCTGTTTCTAAATACAGTTGGTTATACATAAAGATTTATTCTTCAAAAAACAACATTTATTCTTTTCAATTGATCGAATAATAATGATGGTTTGTTCAATGATGATGATGATGATGATGATCAATCATTCTTGATATTTGGGGTCAAAGACAATCTTGCAGTTAAAAGGGATCAACATACTGGGTATATACAATAATTATTAATTATATATATGTTACCAATTAATTGTGTCTCGGGAAGGTCTGAGATAAAGTCAAACAATATAAAAATTATTATTTAATATTGTTTAATGTTTCTAGAAGAACAAGCTTGTTATTGGGCTACGTTGATACCAGAAAAAGCGGTGTTATTGATTAGCTTAGGATGCTTTAAATAGCTGAGGTTTTTTATTCAATTTTTTTTTTTATCGTTGAAATAATCACGTGACTAGCAATTTTAGTATAATCTGCAAGCTACAATATTTATAATTTGTAGAACTCAATTCAGACTAATCTGTTTCTGATCCTGTCAAAAATTTAACTGAGAACAAATCATATATATTATTATATATTTTTTTTTAATTTTATTTTTACATAACATTGTGTAAATATTTATAAATGAAAATTCTCATAATTTAAATATTTTTACAGTTATGAGTCATATTCAAATGAATATATTGTTATTTAACAATTTAAATTTATAAAGATTGTGATCTTACTTTTGTCATTCGACGTCAGTACTTGGCATTGTTCGTCAAGTAATTGACTGAAACCTTCGAATGAAAAAAACTTGGACTTGTTTTTTTTTTTTTTTTTTATTTTTTTTCTGTCTTCTTTATCATTTTATGTATATCTCTTTTTTTACATCCGGTCGTTACGTTTCAATTATTTCTTGAAATATAAAATTATTATTTTTTATTTCTTCTAGTTTACGCATCTTTTTTCGTCTTACTTTTGTATATATGCGTGTATATCAACGTTAGATTATTTTGGTTCGTCCTTGAGTTACTTTCCCGGCATTATTGAGTAATTTAAACTAATTTTGCTTCATTTATTATTCAAAAATTTTTCTGTTAATATTTAAAACTTAAATAACATAAATTTATTATTAATTTAAAATTATTATTATAAAATTATAATAAAAACATTTTAATTAATTTCAATGCGATAATTTGTCAGATTTAACATAAATTTTATTTAATTTATCAAGTAAAATTGCGTGTGTTTCATGTATGTGTGAATAATTGAAACTAAGATAACAATTATTGTGTAAAAAATAATAATATATATATATATATAAAAAATATCCAACACACAAAATAAATTTCACGCGATATTACTTGATGGTTGCTTAAACAATTAAATAAAATTATTCTGTAAATAATGATGACAGTAAACATGACATACTTTTTCATTAGACGATGCAATCAATTTTTTAACTATGTATGCGTTTTTTATTATATCTTATATGCATGTAATAAAAAATATGTATACACAATTATTATAACAAAAAGATTTTTCTATTTTTAGTTACAATAAAAAATATACAAATAATTATTATACTGGTTATTAAAAAAAATAAGAAAATTAGAAAAATAGGTTATTTCAATGAGAATTAAAAATAATATAAATGATTGATCTTGAGTTTATGATAATAAATAAAAAAAAATATATATATTAATAATATAAATTAAGAAGTTAAATGTTATTATTGCACATTTAACAGATTTGAACTAAATTAAATGCGTAGGAGCGAAGGTAATTTGTCCTGATAACGAACAACCCACGTATAAATACAGAGTCCAACAGTTAGAAAAATAAATGAATGAGTTTATATTTACTATGACCATATGATTGTCTTCCATTAACAACTATATACTTATCTATTATTAAATTTGCTTACCATTTATGACCATCAATTTTATCATCATCATCATCATCATCATTATTGTGATTCAAATTTACCTACATAATGAAATATAGTTGACCGGATGTTGACCAAAATTGATACAATTTAATTACACATTTAACTGACATATTTTTTTTATGTAACTTGTTATTATTTTTTTTTTTTTATAAAACTACACAAACAAGTAATTTTATTTTTATTATCAAAATATTTTTATTGATCTATAAATTTAACAAAAAAAAAAATGTCAAACATTATCGAAACTATTTGAATTTTTTTATTGAGATTTTAACAAATTTTTATGGTAAAGAAAAATAATAATAAATAATAAACCACTTGAGGGAATATAAAAATATAAAACCCCAAGATCATGATGATCCAGATAATCCTGATGGTTTAAACACCTCAAATTTTATTTTTATATTTTTTTTTTGGATAAATCTATTGACACTGATCCATGATACTGATTGTAATTAATTTTTGAAAGGCGTGTTATGTTTTGACAGATTTTTTACATAGTTTATTTTTTTTTTTCCATAACAAAAGAAAAATAATTAAATTTAATATTTTTTCAAGTGGGTGGTCTTGTCAAAATATATACCTATCATATATACAGATTATAATAATTTGATTTGAGATGAATATTTTTTGATGTATTTTTTGAAAAATAATTTTCATATAGAATTTATATTGTTTTATTTAATTTTTATATTATCATTTGAACAACTATTATTTTTCATTTATATAAACATAAATATAAACATACTGTTTTTATTATTATTTATTTTTTTTAACAAGAGTCAATGTCAGTTTACCAGAGATAAGATTTTATTTTTATCTACTATTTTTTATTGAACATTAAATATATACATCTCATAATAATCATAACCAGTTTTACATGCAAAAAATAAAAAAAAAATAATATTTTTTTTTTGTATTCATGTATGCATTATGAATAATTTATTTTTTATTATTTTGATTTGTTTTTTTTTTTTTTTTATATTTGTTGAATGATTGAAAATGTAGGGTATATATAACTAGAGGGATTTAAATATAGGAGGGTTTGGTTTTTTATTGATGTGTCATGGACACAATTGAGATTATATTATTACCTTGAAGAGAAGGTGGTGAGATAAAGATGCAGTTGTTGTTTTGTGCTTTTATTTAGTTACAAGTATTAAAGAAAAACCTTGAACAACAACGAGTTCTCGTCCTTAGTCATTTACGAAGGACAACATGAAAAACCTTGAATGAAATACAAAACCTGTTTTAATTTAGCGACAATTTATATTATTATCATTTAATTTTTATTTTTATTATTTTTATTATTTACCCTTATATATTAATACATTTAGTGAAAAACTACTTTTATATTTATTATTATAATTATAATTTAATTTTTAATTTTTTTTTTACTCCAATTTATTACTTGATGATATTTTTTTTATTCTATTTTGGTAGAATTTTCTAGGTTTATTGCAATGTTTTTGTTAGAATTTTTTTCTCTTATTTTTTTCACTTGGGAAATGAGCTTTTTTTATTTTTTTTTTTGTCTTTTTTGAGGTAAATTTACAGTACACTTTATTCCTCTGGGGAATAGAAACAACTTTGCTGCTTTTTGTCAAAAAAAATAAAATAAAATAAAAAAATTTACCAAGTTGGACTTTTTGTGTTCTTTTTATCGTTGCTTGGAGTCAAGTTATTTAATAATCTAAAATAAAAAATAAAAAACAGTTCTAAACTTTAGCGTTAACATTCGTGTTTTTTTATCTAGATTATATTTAAATACATTGGAGCTTTTTCATTCATTTTTTTTTTTATTTTTTTTGTATTAATTTTACGGTTAAATATTTTTTAATTTTCTTTAACAAATTATTATATTTTTTTTGTCAGTTAAATGATTTTACTTGTTTATTTATTTATTTATTTTTTTATATATTTTTCTACAATCGTGAAAGTCAGTTGTTAAACAGTACAAATCGATCAATCTGCCTGATCGTGTGAAAGCTCGTCAACGTGTTGATGTTGAAAAAAATAAAAAATAAAAAATGAGTGCAAATAAAATATACACAAATGCATTATTAAATAAAATATATATTTTTTTTATATATATATAAAAAAAAAAAGTAAGACAAACGGTGGAAAGTACGATTGGTGAAAGTCACATTGATTCCATTCGTATATCAAATGTTTGTGAATTTTTTATATATATATATATTTTTTAACAGGGCAATTGTGAAAGTCAGTAGTTTAGTGGTTGAATATAATAATTATTATAACAAAAAAATATATATATTTAACTTATAAAACAGCATAAATTAATTAAATTCATTTTTAAATAAAATTATAATTTTATATATTGAAAAATAAAATAAAACATAAATCAAAAATATATAAATTAAATATACAGGTGTTAATGACTTGTTTAAAAAAAAATAAATAAATAATAATTTTGAAAGAATTTAAAATAAAAATTTGATATTTATATATATATAATCATCAAATTTTTAGCTTCAAGCGGAGATAATTTTTCATCATGATAAATTTTGTGTAAAGGGTCAGATGATGTGGGTGGCAAATATTAAAATGGAAGGGATGATGATGATGATATATATCTTTTTTTTTTTTTTTTTTTTAAATATAAATTATAAAAAAAAAATCAAACAAAATGTGATAATTTATGTATTTAACCAACCGTTAATTATTTCACAATCCAATTGAAATTCACTTTCAGTTATTTAACATTTTTTTTTTCCCTTTTTTTATTTTTGTATAAATTAACACTGATTCTCCATAATTACGACAAATACCTTTGCGTCTTGAATTAAATTCCAATACTAATGGAATAATGTATTAACCAAAAATATATAAAAAAAAAAAACAACAGATTATATTTTATTTATTTGAATCTTTTTAAATTAATTCAATATGAAAAAAATAAATTAAAATATTTTTATGGTTAAAAATCAATGACAAATACCGTTGGAATTAAATAAAATATATTTATATTCATAAAAAAAATTCCAATGATATTTTTAAGATTTATTTTATTCACTCAAGTGCGAAAAAAAATTGTATAAAAGTTGATGAACAAAAAAATTAAAGAAAAAAATATTGAGAATTCTTGACGAATTTTTTTCTTATGGCAAAAAAAAAGGGCCAAAGATTGTAAAAATCGAGTATATATAGTGAAGACAAGAAATTCCAAACATAAGGAGCAAAAATTTTTTTTTTTTCTTCTGGTATTTTTTTTTTTGTGAAAGCTCCACCACGAAGTCTGTCAAGAATTGGGTAGTAGTACCACTTGAGTCCTCTATTCTCCCTTCTGATGCTTTTTTTTTTTTTCATACTTTATTGAACTTGTTTATTTATTTATTTTTTTTATCACAAAAGTTTCTTTTTTTTTGGTAATACACAAGGTGGTGATGGGTCCACGTGTTTCGAAAAAAAATATAATTTTTATTTCTTTTAGTTATTAGAGACTCAAGCGTGAAGGTCGTCAATGTATTCGGGTCGTTGAACACGAAAATACTTTTGATATCTATTATTGGATAAAATTGATAATTTTTATTTCTCCAATTTTATTTAATTTTTTTTTTTTTATACATTCATCATTCTGTCATTTTTATAATGAAATATATTCAATGCTCGATAGTCGTATGAATTTTTGATTTATTTATTTATTTTTTTTACCAAAAAAAATTTTGCCTGTTTTATGTTTTTTTTTTTTTTGACGATATTGGAATTAATTTTGATTAAAGTCATACATGCACAGTTTGCAGATTAACACAACCGAGTCGTAATTTAATTTTTTTCATTTTTTTTTTTTGCATATATACAGTTGTTCATGTACAGAAATATACAGTGTTATTATCACAAACCAGTATTTCTTCTCTCGGTGTTAAATGTGTCAGTTTGCCATCGAAATTGTCCGTATCCAATTAAAATTTCTGCAATGTATAACAATTTATTATTTATTATTTTATCATCATCATCATCATTAACATAGTTTTTGTTTTTTTTTTTCAAAGTCAGTATTTTTTTTTATGTCAACCTTTAATAACCTTGTAATAACAAATTTTCATGATGAATATAAAAAAGATATAAAAAAAAAAGAAAAAAGTTAAAAATTAATTACTCAATCAAATAACAGTGAGATAATTAATTTTATTTTTGAAAAAGTAAATAAATAAATAATTGACTGCCAGTGATAAAATAGATGTAGTATAAACCTATAGGTTTGTTGAATATATATATATATTAAATAGAAAATATATATGTAGTTTTAAAATGGTCAGTGTGGGTGTTATATATAGTAGAATGAGTTAAAATATATAGTTGGGGACAGAATGAACGACGTCGAGCTCTCATTGATTGCGCGAAATCGAGGTTTCCTGTCGCTTCTCTGGCTATTGTCTGCTTCACTTATTGTATCGTTGGTGTTTTGTGTTGCTGGTAAATTGGCAAGTGCGCCTCGTAATCAATAGACGAACGGAAAAAGAGGTGGTTGATCGATAAGAGGAATGAGAGAGGACTCGTGTTTGGGATACATATACTGGAGGGTTGTAGATGATGATGCTCAAAAACGTAACGAAATGAACGTAGAAATTGGAAAATTTTGATATACAAAATTGTAGAATCACAAATAAAAGAAAAATGCAAAAAGGGTGTAACAACCATCATATATATATATACTTTTTATTTATTTATCTGGTTTTTTTTTTTTTTATTATTTTACTGATGGACTACCAGTAATAGAAGTACAAACGATGTATAATGAAATGCCGGATGCGATAACGATGAAAATGAATGAATAGACCGCAAGAAATTTATATATTTTCACATTTCATGTCAAGATGATTCATTATTATTTTTTTTATAATTTAATTTGTTTAATAATCCAAAAAAATGACAGATATTATTATAAAAAATATAGTTTCAAAGTTTTTTTTTTTTGTATGATATTTGATTGTGTTGATATTTGAAATGTTGAGGAATAAAAATAATATTATAAAAAATGACATTATTCATACAATGATATAAAATGTCTCTCAAAAGTCATCTTTTTAAATGTAAAATATTCACAATTCAAAGTGAATAAAATAGAAAAATAACAGTATATATATATAAAAAAATATGAGAATATATATATATTTTTTAGTATATTTCAGTGTGTATCGATCGTTACACGCGCTGCTGCGCAGAATTCTATCCAATAATAATAAAAAATATGCTGTTTTATTTTACTTTTTTTAACTTTATCATTTTTTTTTTTTATTCATTGTTGTCCTCTCTGCCTCATGATCCGTTTGTCGATACTTACACTGCATTGAATCCATTCGCCCATCAAGCACCACAAATTCGGTAAAAAGCTTTTATATATACCTTTTTTTTTTTTTTTAATTAAAAACTTTCATTGGTTAAATATATAATGTTTAGTTTGTAAAACAAAAAGATTGATGAAATAAAAATATGAGCTTTTTATAGCTTGATCGTAAATACATAATATAATAATAATATAAAATTTTACAAATATAATAAATATAAAGCTCTCCCTGATGTATTTCGTCTCGCCAGATATATTCTATTCTCGTTTTGACTATTTTTTTTAGCTATATACACGTATCAAATCACTTGAATATAGCTTTTTTGTTGAAAAAACGAAATCTTTTTAAAATAAAATCTATTGGCAATGATGTGATCGTAAATCATCCCTGTTAAAGATAAATAAAAAAAAAGATCAACCAATGGCTACCTTACAAAATTTATTATTATTATTTTTATTTTATTTTTTTTTTTTTGCATGTCTTTTTCTTATTTTTTGACTTTTTTTATTGTTAATACTACGGTTGGATGCTACAAAAGATTTTGATCTGAGCTTCTTACACCCTCAACTTCTTTGTGTTCTATTTGCTCTGCTGAATCAACAAAATATAACCAACTTTTTCTTCCCTCTTTTTATTATGTCGAATAAAAATCAACAGTTTCTCTTGACTAAATTCAATTTTCAAAAAAACAAAAAGAAAATTATATATACATAAAAGATCAACAATAATGTATATATGTATTTTCATTATTTCATATTTGTTTTTCATATAATTTAATGGTGATGTATTGAAATTTGATAGATGCGGTAAATTCAAGAGGGATGATATATTCACAAGGGGTTTAAATATATAAATTTATTTGTTATTTTCCAATTTTCCTTTTTTATTTTGATTGACAGTCGGTAACAGAGTAAACGAAATATAAATGAATTTTCATATAACTGTCGGTAAGAGACAATTTTCTATTTCGATAAAAAAAAATTTTAAAAAATCAAGAAAATATATATAAATTTATTTGTGTATATGTTTGTTTTGTTGTGTTGTATTATATTTATGTGTTAGTACATACATTGACACTTAAAATACCCTGGGAAACTGGATGTGAATGAAGTAAATCGATATATCCTCGGAAGTGCATTGGACGAAACGTGATCTGCCCGGGGATGCAATTTTGTTCCGGATATATACTGGGAGTTGCTCGACGACAATATTGGCAAAAAAAAAGCTCAAAAAATTCTACCAAAGTATCCCATTTTTAGACATACTATTATTATCAAAATAATTAATTATAAAATCAAAAAAAATCAGTTTTCTAAATTTCTCTGTTCAAAATAAATTCAATGAAAATTTCAATTGAAATTTTTTTGACAAACCTAATTGAATGACAATTCAATCCTTTTTTTTTTTTTTTTTCATTCAATTTTGTACAGTGTGTCAATTTATATATAAAATTTTGTTAAAAAAAAAAAAAAAAAAGCTCTATTAAACAAAGTATTTTGCCTGAAATAATGCGCGCGCATCAATAAATATTTATTGACGCAAAGAGACGTCAGAATGGGACACATTACTAAAGATACGAATATTCAATTTCGTTTAAAACGCAAGCGCAATTGTAAGGTAGTATATTCGTATAACAGTTTCGAAATTTAACTTGGAAAAATCATATGTATTATTCAAGACATACAAAAGGCAGATAGTGGTTCTTTTTGGAGACCAGACAAATAGATAAATTCAATATATGCATATACATTTTATAGTATATTTTTAAAGTGCGGATATAAAAATATATATATTTATACAGATATCGACCCTGAAAAATATATACATTTCATCTGTACAGTAATTTCAATTGATGCCACAAAATGACACAAATATTCTGTAAAATATATTTCATTTATTTATATTAAAAACTTTCTATTTTACAACTCAATATAATACAAAAACTAATAAACTTGTCATGTTATAAAATACAAGTCAATTGTTGTGTTATAAACATGAACAACAAAATGAAAAAAAAAAAAAAAAAATGATTAACTGCTTGTGAAACTTTAGTTATACCGGAATTCATGGTTTATTTCGGGTTGAAAGCAATATTTGTTTGCTTTTTTATTTTTCATTATTATTGTCGTGTCAGACAGGATACAAACAAATTAAATAGAAAACTATTATGATGCACACGATTATGACAACATAATAAAAAATTGAAATTTATTTAATATAATTTTTATCATTATAATAATGAATTTTTTAAAAATTATACATATAAATTTATCATTTTAAATTATTTAAAATGAATAATAATTATTTTTTTTTTATGGAAATATATATTAAAGTGTTATAAATCAGAAAAAAAATATTCAGGATTTCAGGATAGGTTAGTGCATAGTTATTTTTTTTTGTCTTGTAAAATGCTTGTTCCAGTCGAATCGATATCAACGGGTGGTCCCCGTGGGTATATCAAATCCGGTTATTGTTTACAAATACCCAAAGCAATAAGTCGATCAACAACTATTCCAAGCAAGAGTCTATAAACTATTATTTACTATGTAGGTACCACCCTGTGTCCGGTCAACTGAAAGTGGCTTGGAAGACAAACGAGTACATACATACTGCAAATAATGTGACACACAGAGGTCCGTTTTATATTTTTTTTTTATTTATTTTTTATATAAACTGCGCCCTTTTATTCAATACCAGGTGTTTAAAAATCTTTCTCTCACGTAGCAAAGTCATGCACGAGAGAAATTCACAAAAGATAAAATGAAATTTAAATGCATTTATAATATTTTATTTTATTTTATTTTTTTTTTATATCGAAATTTTCCATATATACTCTTAAATATATACATATATACTCTTGATTTAATATTCACATATAAAATAATACACAAAATCAATGAATATCTATTGACAATTTTTTTTACTTATTTTTTTATTGTTTTATAAATTTTATTGTTGCATCAATGTTTACTTGACAAAATATACAATTTTTTTTATTTATATTTACTTATTTTTATATAATTTTTTATTTTTTTTTAATTTAAAATGATATATCGTCAATTTATTTCATTTTATTGTTGTGTACTGTCATCGTCCATATCTTGCTGCATCGTGTCTTGGATTTTATTATTTTCCGTTCTCTGAACTCTGATGCATTTTTTTTTTTTAAATGAAAAAAAAAAAAAAATACCAATGGTTAAAAAAAAAAAAAGAAAAAGCTTGTTGATATGAATAAGTAATATCGTGGTTACAAAAAAAATTGAAATAAAAAAAAAAATATTGAATGTCGCATCACGATTGTATATAAAATACATCTTTTGCAGTGATGTTTTACCCATTCCTGTTGTCACAAATATATACACACACAATTTTGCAATTCTCGTATTGAAAAAAAATAAATAAAAAAATACTTTGCAATATTCAATTACATGTTGGTATACACTTGACTTGGGGTGTATATCTTTTTGATCCTGAAAAAAAAAATCTTAAAAGGCATGGTTTGTCTTTGATCGTAAAAAAATATAAAATAAAATAACCGATGAGTCATGTGAACCGAATTGCCTCTCACTATGCTTTCGGCATTGATTATATAACATTGGATATAAATTTAAAAAAAAAAATTAAACACTTTATTATTACTGTTTAATTGAAACAAAAATGTGAAAGTAATTCGTGTATATAATTTTTATTTAAAATTTACATCCAAATTTAAATTTATCATATTAATGATGAAATTATTTATAAAATTTTTTTTAAATAATTAATAATACTGTTCAGTTAATAAAAAATGAATAATAATTTATAAATATTTATACAAAAAAAAAAAATATTGACGTGTTGCATTGACGTTGATGGATAAAAAAATGAAAATTAATTTCACAATGATTAAATAAAGATATACATATAAAATATGGGAATAATGATTCTGTCAACGATATTTTGTTTGTCGTATATATTTCATGAGTATATATTATTATTTTAATGAATAAATTCACAGAGGGTTGTCTGTTGAATGTATTCAAGCAACAAGCAACTTGTACTGCCATTTATGCACTTGGAAAATAGAAATGCCTCAATGAGTGTCTATTAACTAAATACTCGGAAAATGTTATCGTTCGTATATATTTATATATTTATATTTATATTTATATATACACACCATGAAATAATTATTTTAACTATACAAGTTGCATACATATTTCAACTTGAATACATATTCAAAATCATCGTTAATTTTCTTCTCATATTTACCTATATATAACTACTACCCCTTGTACATTTTGTTTATGATAATATAATTCATGTAAATTTACAAATTTACTTTTGATGAGATCTAAAAAAAAAAAAAAAATCATAAATGCAAATTTTGTATTTTGAGCTTTTTTTTTCTTCAATGTGACCTTTTCAACATTATTATTATTTATTTTTTATTTCAACTCAAGTGCGTCAGAATTTTTTTTTATATATATTATCTATCTTTAGAAATTTTTTTATATAAATGTATAAAATAAATTTTGAAGAAAAAATGATCTTCATAAAATTTTGATTAACTGGAATTGGATCTGATGAATTTCATCTCATTTTTTACCCCTTGATCTATTTTATTCTTATTTTCTGTTTTACTTGGTTTTTATTTTTATTTTTTATTATCTTTTTTCTTCACTTGGTACTTGGTAGTATCGTCAGTGACCCCGACCTCTGATCCTTGAATTAAATCGTATAAAATCTTTCTCTCTTGATTTGTATTTTCTTTATTTTTTATTTTCCCTTATATTGCCAGTGCGAGCTGCAATTTTACCAAGGTTAAACAAGTAAAAAAAAAATATATATATATAAAAAGCAAGACAAAGTCATACAAGTACTATGAGATGATCGAGCTAAGGAAAAACGACAATGCTATAGCAAAATTCCCGTGTGCACCCGACATTGCCCTGGGCATTCCAACTTATATTCCATTATCCTTAACAGTTTTTTTTTTTTTTATTCTAAATTTTTTTTTTTTTTATGTTAACCCGAGGGATCTAGATTTTCCATATACATTGGGGACTATTGCTAAACGAAAAGTAACTTTACGGATTAATTGACAGAAAAAAAAAACGATGAAAATAATAAAGCTTACTACCCTTATAATTTCGATGAATAAATTTAGAAAAATAAAATGTTAAAATAGTAAAATTAGAGAGAATCAAGATTATTAAATCAAATGGAAAATTAAAATAATCTATACTAACACAAATTAAGTCTTGAAAAAATATATAACCACAATATCAAATCGATAAAACTGGATGATTGAAGGAACATATATATATATACATATTTTCATTGAGCTTTTATAAAAATAATAGTGGCAATGGTTTATCAACTCCATCTAAAAATTTTTACACATATATATATAGATATTTCACAAAATAAAAAATAAAACGAAATAGATAAAAATGAATAGGGTATATTTTTTTTTTTATTTTTATTTTTTGCAAATAATATATAAAATTGTATCAATGTGGTAAAAAAATATAAAGAGTGTGTTGTATAAATGTGTGGCGATCAATGCAATGCATTTTTTTTTCAGACAGACAAACTCTGACCAATAATATATATACGGAAAATGAAAAAAAATAAAATTAAAAAAAAAATTACCTCAGTAGACTCAATGGTTTTAAAACACAGCAAAACGAATATGCGCAAGGGGTAGGGGGTTAAAATTTGATGGGTTTTATAGGGGAGGTTTTTTTATTTTTTATTTTTTTTTTTTCGTTCTAGCATCGTCACATCGACCCGTTTCACATCCAATTCTTTTTTACCACTGTATATTCACAGTGTTACTTCAATTTTAATCAGTACGAAAAAAAAAATAAAAAAAATAAATAAAATGAAAAAAATATTATATTTGAAGAATAATTTTTGTATTGGTATTATAATTGTGATAAAGTCAAAGAAACATTCGATACTATTACACAAAATAATAATGGAAAATTGTGATAACAAAGTGTAGGTAAAATAATTTGATAGCAATATGATAATAATAATGATAATGATTTAATGGAATGAGTGAAAAGTGATTTGTAAAAAAGAAAGATAAAGATTTATGTATAAACGATTGTACAAATGAAAATATAAAATTAAAAATTAAAAATATATAATTTAGAGCTGGTGAAAATGTGTGGTAGTTTTAGGGTGGAAAAAAGGAGAGCCAATTAATTTTACGATAGCAAACAGTGAGACTGTCGCAACGCTTGGTTGCTGCAGTTCACCGAAGTAATTAAACTTTAAATTGTTTTGAAGAACAATAACAGTGTCTTGGTGCTTTGGTTTTGCGCGTAAAGAAAAGACAGATATATAAAAAAAAAAAAAAAAAGGAAAAATTGAAAAGAAAAAAACAAGAAATGACAAAGAGAGTTAAGAAGTTAATATTGAAGTAAAATAGAAAAAAATAAAATGAAGAGAGATGATTACCAAAGAGTCTATACATTACGTCAAAGAAATAAATTAAGAAAAATAAAGTTAAAAAAAAAAAAATAAATAAAATAACAGACTAAAGATAAAAGTATTTACGTAATAAGGTCCACAAGGAGTAACGAGATTTGAAAATTCTTGTCTTCTTGTATTTTAAAGTTCTTTCATGACATTCCACTGAGATTGGGTGTGGTTGTCAAGATTCTTAATCACTTTAAACTACACTATTGTTTAAAAAATTCAATGAGACAATTTAATATATATATATTTTTAAATTAAATTAAATTAAATTAAATATAATTTTTTTTTTATTATTATTGATTTTAATGCGTACATTAAACAAACACGCTAGGTCAATTGATCTACTTGTAACATGAAAATAACATTCAACAAATTACTTATCAAAAATATCATAATTATTATTAATTTTAAATTTATATAAATATTTGGTTTTAAACAGCTTAATACTTGTAATTAACCAAGTCAATGTATATACAAGTTTATATGAACTAAGAAAATATGATAAAGGATAATAAAAGAGCCGCAGGGTTTTCGTGTATATATGTATTGTGTGAAAATAAGTCGAGGTTTTCTACCTCCCACAAATTCATTACTTGAGAGAAAAGAGGTTTAATTTGGCCTCATAATTTATCTCTCTCTTATCTCTTTATTTATATATATATGTACACTCTCAGTTTCTTTTATGTACACGCATATGTACATTGAATAAAAAGAAATGCACCAAAACCACTAATTATAACTGTGATCATACTGTGCATTAACTCTTCTTGCACAGTAATTATTAATGAGAACATGAGGTATCGTATTACTTAACATGTCTGTGTATGTGTTATCATCATGTGCAATCTTTATATATATATTTATGATGCATCAGCTAACTATTTACATGTAATTGGAGCTTGTCTATCTTGTTCAACTACTACATGGATTATTTTATTTTATTTTTATATTTATATATATATATATTTTATTAAATATGTATTTTTTTTTTGCATAAAATGTAACAAATTATTATCATTTTATATATAAATATAAAAAAAATTGTGTAATGCATTTTGATTGCACTTGGTTTGTTGAGAGTTCAAATGATGCAGTTTCATTTTTGAATATAATGTCTGACCAAAAACCGGTTATTTCCCTTGACCTAAATCTTCAAAACATCACATATAAATAAAATTAAAATAAAAAAAAAAAATTGAAACATATATTCAGAGATAATTTAATTCTCAATTCGTGCGTTGAGCTTGTCTTGTTATTTCTCAATACAATATATTCAAGACTTGATTTTTTTTTTATGTAATTTTTTTTTTTTTTTCTTTTTGATATTTTGTATTTATTATCTGATTAATAAATATTATTAAGTTTATTCTATATCTTTCATCAAAAAAATTTTTTTTTCTTTTGTAAACTTGATAAATTGTGGCTTTTTTTTTTTTTTACATTTTTTTTAAATATTTATATTCGCTCTGTTTTTTTTTTCTCTCTTAGCTAACACGCAAGTGCATATACTGCACAAAATTGTAATCACAGCAAACTCAAGTTAAACTATTCATAGCACGCGCATAATGTCGTGGCTGACACGTTTCTTGTCGTTGTTGTTATTTTATTTCATAGTGCATTGGTCTGTGACCCTTTTGGTTGTTGTACTATCAGACATACAATATTTACATCAAATGACCACAAAAACCCAATGATCAATTGTATATTTATTTATATATATTTATAGTTGACATATTTAGTAAAATATTTATCTAAAATATTATATCAATAATTTACATAAAAATAATAATAACATACAAAGATCAAGAAATCAAGTAAATTATTATTTTCAAGTCAAGTATGTTTTGGAACAAGTATCGCGTGACAAAACAAAAACATTTATGAAAGACCGAAAGGTTGTATTGAATATGGTAAATATATTCGGTCAGTTAAATTGCCAACAGGGGCATTCACATAAATGAAAGTGTGAAAAAAATAAAAAATATTAATATAAATAAATAAATAAATAAAATACATGAAAGTTTATAAATAATTATTATGATACTTTTGAATAATTTATTTAATTTTTATTAACAACAAAATATAAATAAAATTTAAATTATAAAAATTAATTTTATTTTTAAATCATGTATTTTATTAAAAAAAAATTTTTATATTGAAAATTTTATAAATTTATTGCAAATACTTTTTTGCATTGACATTATTGAATTTTTATTTTTTAAACTCGATCATCGCGTGTGTATGCCAAGATTCAGAGTAATAAATTTATCATTAATTCAGTATGTTTGTGTTTGTGTATATATAAAAAAATAAATTGCACATTAAAAAAAAAAAAAACATTGGTAGAAGTTGTATGTTGTATATAATGTTCACCACTGTAAAATTCAATACCTGATTTTATTGAATTTTGTTGATTAACTTAAAAACATCCCCACTGTGAAAATTACATGTACGAGTATGTTTATATGTGAGGTAGCTAAAAGAAAAAATAATAAAAAAAAAACCCTGAAGTAAATTTATGTAATTCTCGAAGCCTCTGGGGTTGTTGAGAGTGTCGATTATCTCCTCAATGTGTATATATGTGTATACTTGAATGCAGATCAGTAGTGTTAAGTTACATTCACCCCCCTCATACATCCCTTAAACAACAACACAGTTATTTCAGTTATTTTTCAGGTGTTATTTTGTATTGAATTACTTGAAATAATTTTTTTTTTTATTCTATTTTATTTGTACATTTATTTTACTATGAAAAAAAATTTAATTTTGTTTCAATAAATTAATTTCAAAATATTTTATTAATTTATTTGAGTCAACAGTTTTTTTTTTTTTATTTTTGCTTTGAAATAAATGTACATGCCAAGTATATGCATGTCGACAGGTTGAAACTATCATTCAGTTTTTTATGTCAAAAATAAACAAAAAAAAAATTTAATTCACTTGCACACAGGTAATTTCATCAATAGAAAATAAAAAAATTAATAAATAAATAATAAAAATAATATTTTGAAAATATTTACAAAAAACAAAAAAATACACAAAAAATTTTTTTGAAAATTCGCGCACTAATTGCAACTCACGATAAATCAAGATGGCCGACAATCATGTGACCCTTTTTTTTTTTTTTTTTTTTATCTCTTTTTTTTTTCGTCTCACTTGCACAAAGAGAGGGGATACAATGAAATTATTAATAATAATAAATAAACAATTAAAAGAGTCAATAATTAAAAATATATTACTCTATAATTATTAAAATATTTTATAGAATATTTATTTAATAAATTATTTATTAATTATTATTATTTAATTGATTTTTTTTATTGATAAAATAGACCGAAGCGGGATTGGAGGATACGGGGGAATTAGCGAATCAGAAAATTGATAAATATCGACCAATGAAAATTAATAAAAAAAAGAAATAATATTAAAAAAACAATTAAAATAATTAATAATAAAAAAAATATTAATTAATAAATAATAAAATATTTTATAGAATTTTTAGATTTATTTTTATATGTTTAATGTTATTTATATTGATGCAATATTATTTGTTTTTTTTTTTTGCTTTATTTTGATTCGCTGTTTACATTGTTCTACGGTCAACCAACTTCCTCCTTCTTCCCCGAGAAAAAAAAAAAAATTCGGCACTCTGTTTCTTTTTTCTCGCGGTGACCCACGCATAAATTACTCCATATATTTTATACAATTATTGATATTTAATGGTGATAAATAATTCTAAAAATATAACAGATCGATAGATTAATTAAAGAAGAAGTTAAATCGACTTTCAATTGATCGTTTAAGTGCATTATTTATTTTTTAAATGAAAAAGAAAAAAAAAAAAAAAATTAGTCTAATAAAAAAAAAATGTCCTCCGCGGCGTCAGTGTTTGCCAGTGTAGAGAGTTGTACCCGTTTCGTGAATTTTTTTTTTTTTTTTTTTTTTTTTTTTGATATCTCTGATTGTCGTGAACTGTATTAAAATATTATTTGTCATTTTTATCGTGAAAATTATTTATGTAAGTGGGAAGTTAATATATTTATTATTATTTAATTATTAAAAAAAAAAAAAAATTAAACGAGAAAAAAAATGG
>WSYQ01000780.1:0-12027 GCA_011426435.1 Lysiphlebus fabarum
GAAGTACGATTAAAACTAAAAAGTAGATAAAATAATAATCAAAACAAAATCACCGATTTATGTTCCCCAAGAAGCCTCAATTTTTTTGTTTTTTTTTTTTTTTCTATTTTTAATAATCAAAAAACGTGAAATAAAAAAATATTTTAAAATTTTGGAGTATAGAGCTGCATAGTTTTCTGGAAAGAGAAAAAAAAAAAAAAAAAACAAAAAAATGAGGCGTTTTTCACAATAACAATTTCGTCGTGTTAATAACATGTTATTAACATTGATATACATTGATATACATATTGAAACTATTTTTAGTTTTTTTTTTTAACCAATATTTAGCAAGATATAAATTAAATAAAAACTGATGACGTCGCGGACCACTGACTTAAAATACTTATTACCCGGTAAGCTCGCAGTGTCAAAAAATTGAGGCGACACCCTACCGGGTCTCTTGATATAATAAAATTAAAAAAGTCATATTCTTTTTACATTTTTCTAAAATACTATTATAAGATTCGTGGCTTCGGGGTAAAGCACCGGTTTATCATGAGTAGCTCGGGTTCAAGTCCGGCTTGAAAAACTATTTTTTTAAGAAAATTTTATATCAAAATCGAGGGGCTATTCATAGGTGTAGTAGTTGTGTCAGTCTATAGTGTAGTAGAAGTGTAGTAATGTAGTTGAGTCATTTAATATATTTAAATATTACAACAAAATGGCGTTTATTGTCAAATTTACCATTATCTATATAATTGACCATCAAAACAGCCATACTTTTGTCAAACTCAACAGTCTTGATAATCCTATTTCATTTAAATATATTAATGATAATATTATCAAAGACCTTGATACAATTTATCATGAATTTAAGAATTATTTTTAAGAATTTTTTTTTTTTCAAAAAAAAATTTAATATATTATTGAACTATAAGAAAAAAAAAATTTATTGTATTATCAAGCATTATTTTTTTCTAGAAAAAAAAAAATATAATAATTATATTATTCCAATCTTCTCTGATTCTTTCTGAATTACTCTGATTTTTAAAAATCGCAGACAATTGAAGAAAATCGGAGTTATCATTTTCACCAGGGTACACTTAGAGTGACACCATGACGACATCAATGAATAGCCTCTTGGAGTCGACGCAAAAATTTATAGAGCCTAACCATTTATTAATTAATTATTAAGTCATTGAGAACAAAGAAATTATTAATTCTTATCACAATTTATGCATACCTTCTTATATAAACATATGCAATCACAGTTTTTATGCATTATAGGTACATCCACGTAGCCGTCACCTGACCTGCTCGAGAAATCCTCATGAAAGACTGGGAACTCACTACTCAAAATAGCATTGGTATTGTTGACATTTATTTTTTGTTTCTTTTCTATCATTCATTATATTGTGTTCGATAAACAATAGTTAATTCTACTATGACTTTATTTCAAATTGCTTGTGTAATTTTCGAGAGTTCCGTACTTTAATTACGTGTTTACTACATATTTACAATTTCTTCTTATGTTCACTAATTTTTTTGTTGATTTTCTTGTAAGTTTTAGTAAAAAACTTCGAAATCTGAACTCAAAAAGTCATAATGAAAGATTTCAGTAATTTAAATTTGATTTAAAACATTAGTGATTTCAATAATGTATTCGATTTTTGTAATTTAAAATTAATCAACTATTCATTTAAAATTATATTTATCAATGTTTTTCATCCGCAACTTACAGTAAACGTTAATTACTTTGTAGTGTTGAATGATAGATTATTAATTTAAAAGTTTATTATTATTCGAGAGAGCATTCATCATTGCAGTCTTGATGTTCCCGAGTGGAAATCTGGTCAGACTTGACGGATTTGACTTCCGACACTGATCAAGACTTGATCAAGTTATCTTATTACACGAAACTTGATCAAATCTTGACCAGGATTTGATCAAGTACTCCTAACACATCGTGAGTAAGAGCAACTTGATCAAGATTTGATCAAGTATCGTGATCACATCTTGACTACGTGTTACCACATCAAATCTTGATCAGAAAAGGATCAAGTAAAATTATTTGAACCAAATAATTTTTTCTTACGTTTTTCTCATCAAGATTTGATCAAGTATCGTGATCACATCTTGACTACGTGTTACCACATCAAATCCTGATCAGAAAATATTTATTTCAAATAATTTTACTTGATCCTTTTCTGGTCAAGATTTGATGTGGTAACACGTATTCAAGATGTGATCACGATACTTGATGTAGAAAATTAAATTTAAGATATTTTTGGTTTAGTTTTCACATATATAATATCAATGTTTTTCATTTCTCTATAATATTTCGTTTATTAAATAAATAATTCCAAAAAATATTTATAATGTTTTCATTACTTAAACTTAATAAATAATTGCATATTAATTAATAAAAATAGTAATATTGCTCGGCCAGAAAATCAAAATTAAATTTAAAAATAATTTTTGTTTATAATTTTTACATATATAATAATAATATTTTTCATTCGCTAGTAATATCTCGTTTATTAATTAATTAATTTCAAGCTAAATCCATATATTTTTATTACTTAACCCTGATTAAAAAATTTGAAACCAATAATTTTATTAATAATATATTTATAGAGTATACGTACAAATATTTTAATTAATTTAAAAAAAATATTACTCCAACAAAAAATGAAGGAAATTAAAATTAAAGTTAAAATATTGTTCTATCCTTATATTGAGACTCTATACGTAAAATATAAGGATAAAAAAATTACTTTTTACATCGATGACCCGGTGGTCAAGCGGGCTAAAGCGTTAGTTTGTAGGATTAGGTAGTTTTCGATCGTCGGTTCGAATCCCGGTAGTTGCGCGCAGTTTTGTATAAAAATGTATTCCTTGTCTCCTTCCCCTACCTCTCTCTCTCTCTCTCTCTCTATCAGAAATAACAACTCAATAAATTAATAAAAAAAAAAAAATACAAATAATCTTTTTTTTCGTTTTTTTGATCAAATTTTGATAATGTTTCTTGATCAAATTTTGATAATGTTTCTTGATCAAATTTTGATAATGTTTCTTGATCAAATTTTGATAATGTTTCTTGATCAAATTTTGATAATGTTTCTTGATCAATTCTTGATCAAGTTGCCTGGTCAAAATTTGACTAAGAGCGTAACGCAAAAACTGGTCAATATTTGATCAAGTTGTCTGACCAAAATATGATCAGCCAACTTGATCACGAATTGACCAAGAGCGTAACGCAAAAACTGGTCAAGATTTGATCAGACAGCTTGATCAAATCTTGACCAGACAACTTGATCAAATCTTGACCAGTTTTTGCGTTACGTTTTGGTCAATTCTTGATCAAGTTGGCTGATCAAAACTCGATGTGTATTCAAGTTACTTGATCAAGTTTTGATCAAACCTTGAACTCAATTTCCACTCGGGTTCTTCGGCTCGGGGTCAACCCGAGTAAAAATCTGTTCAGGCTAGTATCCACTCGAGAACCTGCTATAATTGCTCAAGATTGCATCAAGAAAACTTTAACTTATCTTCGATAAGGCCGTCTTGATCCAAACTTGATCAAGACTTGATCAATAAATAATTGTTTTGTAACTTGTATTCTTTTTTAAATGTAACGGGGCTGAAGTTGGCGGCCACTTTAGCGGCCGAAATCCCAACATGCAGGGATCCATAGGGTAATCAGAGGGCCACGACTTTTTATTATTCTTGTCCTTCTCTCGCGCGTACGCTGAGTCTCCTAGCGCTGTTTTCCAGGGAAAATGGTCATGTGGCAACCAGCTGTAAAGGATTATCTTTGATTTTGGGTTTTCTACGATTCGTAGTGTTTCTTATAAATATGCCTTCTTATAATAGTTTAACCAAGTTTATAATAAAGAACTAAGTTTATTTTAGCCTAATTTTTTAAAAATTAATTTCGAATTTCACTCAGGCTTAGCACTATCCAGCTATATGTAGTATATGTATTCATATAAATATATGCGTAAGAAATAAATATCTATTATGAAAAAAATATAAATTTATAAAACAACATCAATGTCATAAATTTAAATATAAATATATCTATATAAGGATGTAAAATTAAATGAAGATGAAACTTAGCTATGTTTATCAATCACGCGTATAAAATTCCCTTTTTATCTATTCTTTAGCCTATTCAAGTAAATTAGCTATATGCTTTTCCTACACAGGAGTAATAATAATTACCCTCTTCATGTATTCCTTTGCCTATACACATAACTTAGCTATATCCTCCTCCTTCACAAGGGTAATCCTCCTTCACAAGGGTAAAAAAAATTACCCTCTTTGTCTATTCCTTAGCATATATACATAACTTAGCTATATGTTACCCCTAAACAGGGGTAATAAAAATTATTACTCTTGAAAAAAAATAAAACTTAGTTTATTTTGGCAAATAACCTTTCTTTTTTTTCTAAGTTTTATTTTTTTTCAAAGGTAATAATTTTTATATACTTATATTTTATAAACTTGGTAAAACAAGGCATATTTACAAAAAGCACTACGAATTGTAGAAAGGCCAAAATCAAAGATAATTTTTGAACCTTTGTTGTAATGTACTAAATATATTGAGGTTGGGTTTAGAAATAATTATTAATAAGTTTGTAATTCAATTATTAATTAATACCTTTAGTTTATTGTATAAATGTAAATGTAACAGAGAGCACAATCTCGAATACAACTTAGATAGTAAAAGAGAGGTATATATAAAATAGGAAGAGGATATAAGATATAGGATAGGATAAATATGTTGTGGTGCCCTGCACCTTCTTCCAGTGCTATATCTTGTTATATGTTAATATGATCAATAACCTTTCCGCGGGGTGCCGCAGGACCATTTTCTTATGCGGCCAAATAAACTTCTAAAATCTTACCAAAGACTGTTTGATATAAACGTTATTTTCTTGTTAGAAATAGTCAGTTGTTTTATAAAAAAAAATTAATCCTTATTTCAAATGGCAAAATGTTTGTTACAAACAATTTATTGTTTAAATAAATAATAATAATTAAATAATGAAAGAAAAACAAAAATAATTACTTTTTTCTTTATATTACTATGAAAAATTAATATTTATTATTATTATAATTTTTTTTTTCTAAACCTCATACATGTTTCTAACAGGGATCGAACAGGGGTCTAACCGGATGACAGTCGGATGAGCTAACCATTGTGCCACGTAGCCGTACGTGTAACTGAAGAATTATTTTTCGTTCGTCAAGACTCCAAGGATCCAATGATTAAAATATTATTTTTTTATCACAAGATTATAATAACTTAAAATAATTAAGCTATTTGAGTTACTTTATTATAATTTACATTAATTAAAAAAATAATATACATAACAGATTAAACATAGGAATATTTTTTTGGTCTGAATTTTTTTTATAACAGATTACAGATAGAAATAATTTTCAATTGTAAAACATAATAAAGTAACTAAAATTATTTTATAAGTAATTATTTTATCAGTAATTATATATCTAGAGCGATAAAAAAATAATATTTTAATATCCTCGAAGTTTTGATGAACAAGACATAATTCTTCAGTTTCACGTACGGCCCCGTGGCGCAATGGTTAGCTCATCCGGTTAGACCCCTGTTCGATTAGGTTTAGAAAAAGAAAAAAAAATAATAACAATAAATATCAATTCTTCATAGGAATATAAAAAAAAATTATTATTATTATTATTTTTTTCATTATTTAATTATTTAAACAATAAATTAGTTGTACCAAACATTTTGCCATTTGAAATGAGGAGTTATTTTTTGTTATAAAACAATTGACTATTTCTAACAAGAAAATAACGTTTGTATCAATCAGTCTTTGGTAAGATTTTTGAAGTTTATTTCTTGTCGCTGTCTCTTTCTCGTTCGTATCAAGAAGGTCGTCTATCCCAATGTAAAAAGCACAGTTGTCCTCGCTTATTTTCTTTCTTCTAATTCTCTCTTTAACCCAGCGTTGCCAACCATACCATAATTATGGTATGTTTACCATATTTTGATCTTCCATACCATATACCATAACGACTTTACCATATACCATAATTTAGTTTTTTCACCAAAAAATCAGAAATTTTTTTTTCATATTGGTAGACACACTTCCTCCTTGCTAGTTGCTACCAATCAAGAAGACTAGAGAGATCTCTTGATTGGTCCCCAATACTTGCACACACTTACACAGGAAGTTGATGAAAAATGTAAAATATGTTGGTACGAGTGAGAGCGTCCTTGCTCACAGCTTTCTTATCACAGCTTGTTGTGAATTAAAACATCGATATGATTTTGACAGTGTACTTTTTCAAAAGTTAAAAATTCTAAATCCAAAATATACTTTATCAAATAATTCAAGACTACTGATGGAATCACAATCATTAATTCCATTATTAAAAATGGTACCAAGAATATGTCTTGAACTTAATATGCAAGATGTTGATGATGAATGGAGACAGTTACCCTGTCATATATTTGAAAAAAATATAGAAGAAATCAAAAAAATGGAGGTTGATGCTTTTTGGGTATATGTAATGAGCATAAAAAATGATGGTGATGAATATTTGTATAAAAATTTATCTGAGTGTGTATTAAATATTTTAGCACTCCCACACTCAAATGCTGATAGTGAGAGAACTTTCAGTAAAATTAACTTGGCTAAAACAAAAATAAGAAATAAATTAGCTGTACCAACAATGCGTGGAATATTATTAGCTAGTCAACATGTTCTTTCCAATGGAAATTGCATTAAATTTAAGCCATCCAAAGAAATGCTTTCACGTATGACTACAAGTACTTTATATGATAAACCAAATATTAAAGAAAAAGAAAATTATATTGATGATAATGATGATGAGTTAATGGGAGTTTTGTTTAATACAAACTAAATATTTTAATTTAAAAAAAAATTAAACAATATATATTGTTTTTTAATTAAAAATATATTTTACATTAAAGAGTACTAAAATTCATATGATAAAAATTTAAAAAAATTAATATGAAAAATGTCATTATTAATAAATAAATATATTAATAAAAATAAGTAAATATGACTAAATAAATAAATAATAAAAAAAAAAAATTAATTGCATGGTTTCATTTAACTTATTTCAATAAAAAATTTAAAATTTCCTTCTTTACCATAATGGTGTCCATTTTACCATATTTTCCCCTACTTCATACCATATTGCTGTTTTCAGAGTTGGCAACGCTGCTTTAACCTCACTATAGCGTCATCTCTTACATGAAAACCCGACTAAGTTCGGCATCTATTGTTATTATTCGGTTTCTCTGTTTCTTATTCGAATTCTATGCAAGAGTGTGTCATGTGTATTGTCATATGTATTTGTACCATGGAGTGTGTAAGAGATTTCAAGTGGCTGTGGCTATCTGTCCCAAATATTCGTGTGTGTGTGTGTGTGTGTGTGTGTGTGTGTGTGTGTGTGTGTGTGTGTGTGTGTGTGTGTGTGTGTGTGTGTGTGTGTGTTTTGACTGACAAATAAGCTGATATATTGATGTTTTTTTAGTTTTGAACTGTTATTGTAAAATAAAACGGTCTGAAAGCCCTATTCAAAATTATATCGAAATTTTCCTTATTTTTTTTTCAATAAAACAATTTAAAAAATTTCAAGGCTCTATTTGCGTTTTTAATTTTCGCTGGTATAATCTCTTAAAAAATTTGATTAATAATGAATGTGTAGTTATTAAATAATAATAATTCAATTCGATATTTGTCTCTTTGAACGAAAGAAAAAATTCACTCATTATTATAACGAAATTTTTCATATTAATCCGAGAATTTTGGATGCACTTTTTTAACCAAAAAAAAAAGTTTAATTATCATAATTAAATTTTTACTAAGAAAATAAGAGTTATTGAACTATAATTTACATAATTTTAAAAAAATTGACAAAATAGTGAAGTTAAATCAACATATTGTCAGTGATACATATTTTTAAAATTCGTCAAAGACGTTCTGCCACGTATCGGTAGATTAAAAAATGAGAGCATATTAAAAAAATATAGCTGAAATCCTTATAATTTAAATAATTAGTGGTTACAATGGCATTTATTTATTTGTGGAATCATAATAATATTAATGCTAAAAAAACGAGCTATAGTTTATTTATAATTTAAAAAAAAAACATTAATTCATTCTAAATGTTCTTTTAATTGGTTTTAACAGAGAAAAATAATCTAATGATAGATTTTATAATTGAGAGTCCTGATGCAATAACCAGACGAGCGTTCGGACCTCCAAAAAATGAAAAAATTTCAAATTGATTGAAATAAAAAAAAATAAAAAAATACCATTACATTAAGAATAAAAAAACACAGATTTTCTTTTAAATCAATAATTTTATAAAATCATTAATTAATTATTTTATTAAAAATAAAAATCGTCTACTGATAGGTTTTATTTACATAAATAATCGTTTATTTCAATGAATATCAAGATGTGTTAAGGCTATCTTGATCCATTTTTGATCAAGACGGCCTTAATCAAGATGTGTTAAGGCTATCTTGATCCATTCTTGATCAGGACGGCCTTAATCAAGCATCTTGATCAAATCTTGATCAAAACTTGATGAGGTTTCCTGAGTTAAGGCAAACTTGATCAAATCTTGATCAAGAGTGGCATCAAATCAAGCTAGCCTTAACAGATTTCCACTCGGGAATATCTCCGAACTGCGATGGGACAAGAATATAATTTTTTACCAAAATTATCTAGACAATATAAATTTTATCATACTAATTTGTTATCAAATCGGTAAACTCAGTTTTTTTGTTAGAATAAAAAATATACAAGAAAAAAAAATATTAAATAAAAATTCTTATACATGCCATGTTAAATCGTTCGAAAAGTTTACGTGCTTAAAACTTATTATCTCTAAAACTAGATGGAACATAATTACAAAATTAGGATCATTAGATGTAGGGAAATTTCAAGATTTATCTATCAAAATATTGGAAAATCGGTAATTAGACTATTCGACGGAGATACTCCTTTAAGATTGTTTCCGTATAATTGAATCGTCACTTAATTTGTTTATTTGGCTTATTTGTTAAATGAAATGAATATCTATACTTCCAATTCTGACGTCGTTTTTTTGAGATAATAAATGACAAAGTTGACATTTCTATTTTTAGAAAGTTCGTTTGCCACTAATTTCTTAAAATTATTATCAAATTGTAGTCCTTGGCAAGACGAATACGATAAAAAAAATTTGAATTTTTTTTGACGATGACTTTTAAATATATTCAATATTGACTCTTAGAAATTTTCGTCTTTCCCGCAACGAATTGGGTTTCTATCCGAGTACACTATACTATTTTCATGGCATAAGCGTAACACAATTTTTAAATAAAGGTTACAGAATGGATCCCTGCATGTTGGGATTTCGGCCGCTAAAGTGCCCGATAACTTCAGCCCAGTTTTTAAAATTCGTCAAAGACGTTCTGCCACGTATCGGTAGATTATGTTATATTAACATTTAATTTGCTGTAATGATAATTATAACAATAATATTAAAAAATGAGAGCATATTAAAAAAATATAGCTGAAATCCTTATTATTTAAATAATTAGTGGTTACAATGGCATTTATTTATTTGTGGAATCATAATAATATTAATGCTAAAAAAACGAGCTATAGTTTATTTATAATTTAAAAAAAAAACATTAATTCATTATAAATGTTCTTTTAATTGGTTTTAACAGAGAAAAATAATCTAATGATAGATTTTATAATTGAGAGTCCTGATGCAATAACCAGACGAGCGTTCGGACCTCCAAAAAATGAAAAAATTTCAAATTGATTGAAATAAAAAAAAATAAAAAAATACCATTACATTAAGAATAAAAAAACACAGATTTTCTTTTAAATCAATAATTTTATAAAATCATTAATTAATTATTTTATTAAAAATAAAAATCATCTACTGATAGGTTTTATTTACATAAATAATCGTTTATTTCAATGAATAACATCTTATTTGACTAAATTGATTTCGTTCAATTTACTATTGATATTTTTTATTTTATCTCTATCCTATGTTATTACTTATATAACTTATTAGGTAATTTTATCATATAAACCAGTCATATGTTCAATTAAAAAATGACTCAATTAGCATGGTGTCTGAACAATCAATTTATTGTAATAACTTTGTAATAACAAAAATTAGATAATGTGATATCAAAACACAACTTTATTGAATATATAAATTAAAAAGAAAATAGACTGTCATTCTAAAAAATATATAAATATTTTATATTTTGGATTAAAATAAAGAAAATAAAAACGAGGTTTCTTGAGAATATAAAACAATGATATTGTTTAATTTTAATTAGCATGGCAAAAAAACAATTAGTTCATTGCAATAATTTCATTATAAGAACTATAGAGTTATTATGATAAAAAATTTAAAAAAAACTTATTGAATGAATGACTTGAAAAAAAAATTGATATCATTTTAAAAGTTGAATAAATATTCTATACATATTTAAATAAAATCTTTCATATAATTATGATTTGTTTGAAACAAAAGAAAGAACCCTTTTCTATCGGATTTTTCCTAATTATTCATATTTTTTATTCTCATTATTTATTATTATTTTTTGTATTTATTTATTGATGCTAATTGAAAAAGACCTGGCGATTCATACATAACACATGAACCATTGGAAACACTGAAAATATCCAGGGATTTTTGTCTTTTGATATTAGTAAATATTTCAATATTTTTTCAGTCAGTGTTTTAAGTATTTTTAGTGTTTTCAGCGTTTAGACTTTTGTAAAAAAGTCTTTATCATTATTTTTACTTTGCTCTATAAAATTTCTAGATATTCCCGAACAGAAAAATTTCAGTCTTAAACGAACTTAAAATCCTTTGAAGTCTTAAAACGCGCTTCATTTGTCCAACTAGGAAGTCTTCGGGGTAGCTTAGAAAAAAAAAGGAAAGCGATAGGATGTATTTGGAGAAGGAGCAAAAGATGTAGATAAAGAGAAGGATGTTGCTAAGTTACAAAATCTTTTAAGTTCGGTAAAAGTATTTGAGATAAGAATACATTTATGAAGATTTTTTTACGGAAGTGTTAAAACTGAAAACGTCTAGGGATTTTTGTCCTTCAATATTAGTAAATATTTTATTATTTTCCCAGTAAGTGTTTTTAGTGTTTTTGGTAATAAGTCATTTTTAAAAAATTTTTCATAAATATTTTCTATCACAAATCTTAACAGACTTTGAAACTTAGGAATATCCCTCTCCTTAGCTATAGATCCTATCACCTGTCTTCCTCCCTTTTTCTAAGCTACATCTTGGAATCTTATAGAGCAAGGTACAGTTTATACTGTACCTAATTTATATTTGCACCGTTTTAGTATGTATTTTAAGTATGAAAGCAGATGTCTTATATCCTTTTCTGTATTTGTTTTGTCCTATTTTTCTATAGAAATTTTAAGAAATATTAAAATTGATTTATTCAAAAATATTTGTTTGTTGGTGAGAAAACATTGCAATGCGATTTATATAAGCCGCGCGGAAGCGCGGCCATCGGTCTCGTTATAATAAACAGTATAGTGTTAGTGTCAAGGCGAGGTGGGGATATTGGTAAAATCTACAAAAAAAAAAGTAAAATTTACCTTTTTGAAATGAAGTGAGGGACGCCAAGGGACAAAAGGTAAAATTTACCTTTTTTTTGGGTTAAACTCTAGTTATCATTTCAAAATGTAATCATTACAGTATCTTGACGCAAAGTTTGTGTTACTTTTTTTGGAAGGTAAAATTTACATTTTTTTAGCGTTAAAGATATATCACTCCTGCAAGATGTGAAATTTACCTTTTCCAGGGTGGTAAATAATCCTTATTGTTTAAAAAAAAAAAGAAATTTTTATTGTTTAGTTTTTTTATTATTATTAATTGTTTATTCTTTATTATATCACCAAATAAATTATGCGTGAACATAACTTTTGGGTTATAATAAACAGTATAGTGTTAGTGTCAAGGCGTGGTGGG
>WSYQ01000781.1:5000-7500 GCA_011426435.1 Lysiphlebus fabarum
TAAAAATTTTTTATGATTTAATACAAAAAGATTTTGACTTTGAAAATTTTTTTGTGTTTGTTCCGTCGGGTAACTAAATAGATAATATATGTAATAGATACTATAGGTATAAGTTTTATGTGAACTATTCACATAAAATTTTTTTTTTTATATATATTAAATAAATAAATAGATGAATAAATATTATATATAATAAAAAATAATAATTTATTAATATTTAATTATTATTATAATGATAAATAATAAATATTTAATTTTTTTTTTTTTTTAAATTTTTTTTATAACTTAGTACAAATTGTAATTTTTTATAAAAAAATAATAAATAATTAATAAAAATTAATAAAAATTGTTTATTTTTATTATTATATTATATAATTATATATTAATTATTAATTATTATTAATTTTTTATTATTATTAAAAATTTTTTATGATTTAATACAAAAAGATTTTGACTTTGAAAATTTTTTTGTGTTTGTTCCGTCGGGTAACTAAATAGATAATATATGTAATAGATACTATAGGTATAAGTTTTATGTGAACTATTCACATAAAATTTTTTTTTTTATATATATTAAATAAATAAATAGATGAATAAATATTATATATAATAAAAAATAATAATTTATTAATATTTAATTATTATTATAATGATAAATAATAAATATTTAATTTTTTTTTTTTTTTAAATTTTTTTTATAACTTAGTACAAATTGTAATTTTTTATAAAAAAATAATAAATAATTAATAAAAATTAATAAAAATTGTTTATTTTTATTATTATATTATATAATTATATATTAATTATTAATTATTATTAATTTTTTATTATTATTAAAAATTTTTTATGATTTAATACAAAAAGATTTTGACTTTGAAAATTTTTTTGTGTTTGTTCCGTCGGGTAACTAAATAGATAATATATGTAATAGATACTATAGGTATAAGTTTTATGTGAACTATTCACATAAAATTTTTTTTTTTATATATATTAAATAAATAAATAGATGAATAAATATTATATATAATAAAAAATAATAATTTATTAATATTTAATTATTATTATAATGATAAATAATAAATATTTAATTTTTTTTTTTTTTTAAATTTTTTTTATAACTTAGTACAAATTGTAATTTTTTATAAAAAAATAATAAATAATTGTTTATTTTTATTATTATATTATATAATTATATATTAATTATTAATTATCATTAATTTTTTATTATTATTAAAAATTTTTTTCATGATTTAGTACAATTAGTATTTAATTTTTCTAAAATATATAAGTATATAACTTTTAGTACTAAAATAATAAAAATTTTATAAATAATTAATAATTATATAATATAATAATAATATAATATTTATAAATTATTTATTAATATTTTTATTGTTTAATTATTTTTTTTATAATAAAAATTTAAATTTGTACTAAGTATTTAAAAAAATTTAATGAATTAAAAATATTAATTTTTTATTAATTTTTATTATATATAAAATTAAAAATTAATAAATTAATAATATATTAATTATAAAATTTATAAATAATATAGATTTTTTATTTTTGACTTTTTATTTTTCTTTCAAGTTCAAAAAGCCGTATTAAAAAATGTACGTTTCAACAACAAATAAGGGGCTTTTTAACATGTAATTAAATGGGTTCGGATATACAATTAATTTTTTACTTTCGGTTTTATATATCGTAGTGTGCATAAAGCAGTGCCATATATATAATATAAACATTTATTATAACTTTACATATATATACTTAATATACATATAATATAAAACATAACATATTACTATTATATAACATATTAATTATTTTTTTCTTTATTATATATTAGTATTATATAATATAATTATATTAATATTGTATAAGTATATTGTATTTATAATAAAATTTATATATTAATTTTTATTTATATTTTAACAAATAAAATAACATTATCACAACATTATCACGGGTCGACTAAATGGCTCATTATGTGATATACATTATAAATGTTTAAAATAAAAAAAAAAATAAATAATAATTTTATAAATATTATTAAACATAAATATAAATAAAAATTTATATAAAAATAATAATAAATAATATATTGACTGTCATATGTCAATTTAAAATTATGTATATTTATAAATATTTTAAAATATATATATATATTAAAAATTATGATTGTTAATTATATAATTATTAGTTTTGATCATAATTATTAATAACAATTCATAAATTTATTATATTTATTTTATTTATATGCATAAATATGACAATTTAAATTAACTTAGTACAAAAAGTAGAAAGGAAAAGAATAACAGTATAAACCTACTATACAGCAAAATTAATTTTCAACTTAGTACGAAAAGTTTCAAAATGAAAAAATTAATTAATAACTTAGTACAAAAAGTTTTTTTTTTTTAATATTCAAATTAAATAAAAATAAACATATTCTATATTTAGTACATAAAGTTTTTTTTATTATACCTATGATATGGTT
>WSYQ01000781.1:17500-20000 GCA_011426435.1 Lysiphlebus fabarum
ATATTTAATTTTTTTTTTTTTTTAAATTTTTTTTATAACTTAGTACAAATTGTAATTTTTTATAAAAAAATAATAAATAATTAATAAAAATTAATAAAAATTGTTTATTTTTATTATTATATTATATAATTATATATTAATTATTAATTATTATTAATTTTTTATTATTATTAAAAATTTTTTATGATTTAATACAAAAAGATTTTGACTTTGAAAATTTTTTTGTGTTTGTTCCGTCGGGTAACTAAATAGATAATATATGTAATAGATACTATAGGTATAAGTTTTATGTGAACTATTCACATAAAATTTTTTTTTTTTATATATTAAATAAATAAATAGATGAATAAATATTATATATAATAAAAAATAATAATTTATTAATATTTAATTATTATTATAATGATAAATAATAAATATTTAATTTTTTTTTTTTTTTAAATTTTTTTTATAACTTAGTACAAATTGTAATTTTTTATAAAAAAATAATAAATAATTAATAAAAATTAATAAAAATTGTTTATTTTTATTATTATATTATATAATTATATATTAATTATTAATTATTATTAATTTTTTATTATTATTAAAAATTTTTTATGATTTAATACAAAAAGATTTTGACTTTGAAAATTTTTTTGTGTTTGTTCCGTCGGGTAACTAAATAGATAATATATGTAATAGATACTATAGGTATAAGTTTTATGTGAACTATTCACATAAAATTTTTTTTTTTTATATATTAAATAAATAAATAGATGAATAAATATTATATATAATAAAAAATAATAATTTATTAATATTTAATTATTATTATAATGATAAATAATAAATATTTAATTTTTTTTTTTTTTTAAATTTTTTTTATAACTTAGTACAAATTGTAATTTTTTATAAAAAAATAATAAATAATTAATAAAAATTAATAAAAATTGTTTATTTTTATTATTATATTATATAATTATATATTAATTATTAATTATTATTAATTTTTTATTATTATTAAAAATTTTTTATGATTTAATACAAAAAGATTTTGACTTTGAAAATTTTTTTGTGTTTGTTCCGTCGGGTAACTAAATAGATAATATATGTAATAGATACTATAGGTATAAGTTTTATGTGAACTATTCACATAAAATTTTTTTTTTTATATATATTAAATAAATAAATAGATGAATAAATATTATATATAATAAAAAATAATAATTTATTAATATTTAATTATTATTATAATGATAAATAATAAATATTTAATTTTTTTTTTTTTTTAAATTTTTTTTATAACTTAGTACAAATTGTAATTTTTTATAAAAAAATAATAAATAATTGTTTATTTTTATTATTATATTATATAATTATATATTAATTATTAATTATCATTAATTTTTTATTATTATTAAAAATTTTTTTCATGATTTAGTACAATTAGTATTTAATTTTTCTAAAATATATAAGTATATAACTTTTAGTACTAAAATAATAAAAATTTTATAAATAATTAATAATTATATAATATAATAATAATATAATATTTATAAATTATTTATTAATATTTTTATTGTTTAATTATTTTTTTTATAATAAAAATTTAAATTTGTACTAAGTATTTAAAAAAATTTAATGAATTAAAAATATTAATTTTTTATTAATTTTTATTATATATAAAATTAAAAATTAATAAATTAATAATATATTAATTATAAAATTTATAAATAATATAGATTTTTTATTTTTGACTTTTTATTTTTCTTTCAAGTTCAAAAAGCCGTATTAAAAAATGTACGTTTCAACAACAAATAAGGGGCTTTTTAACATGTAATTAAATGGGTTCGGATATACAATTAATTTTTTACTTTCGGTTTTATATATCGTAGTGTGCATAAAGCAGTGCCATATATATAATATAAACATTTATTATAACTTTACATATATATACTTAATATACATATAATATAAAACATAACATATTACTATTATATAACATATTAATTATTTTTTTCTTTATTATATATTAGTATTATATAATATAATTATATTAATATTGTATAAGTATATTGTATTTATAATAAAATTTATATATTAATTTTTATTTATATTTTAACAAATAAAATAACATTATCACAACATTATCACGGGTCGACTAAATGGCTCATTATGTGATATACATTATAAATGTTTAAAATAAAAAAAAAAATAAATAATAATTTTATAAATATTATTAAACATAAATATAAATAAAAATTTATATAAAAATAATAATAAATAATATATTGACTGTCATATGTCAATTTAAAATTATGTATATTTATAAATATTTTAAAATATATATATATATTAAAAATTATGATTGTTAATTATATAATTATTAGTTTTGATCATAATTATTAATAACAATTCATAAATTTATTATATTTATTTTATTTATATGCATAAATATGACAATTTAAATTAACTTAGTACAAAAAGTAGAAAGGAAAAGAATAACAGTATAAACCTA
>WSYQ01000781.1:30000-31220 GCA_011426435.1 Lysiphlebus fabarum
GGTAACTAAATAGATAATATATGTAATAGATACTATAGGTATAAGTTTTATGTGAACTATTCACATAAAATTTTTTTTTTTATATATATTAAATAAATAAATAGATGAATAAATATTATATATAATAAAAAATAATAATTTATTAATATTTAATTATTATTATAATGATAAATAATAAATATTTAATTTTTTTATTTTTTTAAATTTTTTTTATAACTTAGTACAAATTGTAATTTTTTATAAAAAAATAATAAATAATTAATAAAAATTAATAAAAATTGTTTATTTTTATTATTATATTATATAATTATATATTAATTATTAATTATTATTAATTTTTTATTATTATTAAAAATTTTTTATGATTTAATACAAAAAGATTTTGACTTTGAAAATTTTTTTGTGTTTGTTCCGTCGGGTAACTAAATAGATAATATATGTAATAGATACTATAGGTATAAGTTTTATGTGAACTATTCACATAAAATTTTTTTTTTTATATATATTAAATAAATAAATAGATGAATAAATATTATATATAATAAAAAATAATAATTTATTAATATTTAATTATTATTATAATGATAAATAATAAATATTTTTTTTTTTTTTAAATTTTTTTTATAACTTAGTACAAATTGTAATTTTTTATAAAAAAATAATAAATAATTAATAAAAATTAATAAAAATTGTTTATTTTTATTATTATATTATATAATTATATATTAATTATTAATTATTATTAATTTTTTATTATTATTAAAAATTTTTTATGATTTAATACAAAAAGATTTTGACTTTGAAAATTTTTTTGTGTTTGTTCCGTCGGGTAACTAAATAGATAATATATGTAATAGATACTATAGGTATAAGTTTTATGTGAACTATTCACATAAAATTTTTTTTTTTATATATATTAAATAAATAAATAGATGAATAAATATTATATATAATAAAAAATAATAATTTATTAATATTTAATTATTATTATAATGATAAATAATAAATATTTAATTTTTTTTTTTTTTTAAATTTTTTTTATAACTTAGTACAAATTGTAATTTTTTATAAAAAAATAATAAATAATTGTTTATTTTTATTATTATATTATATAATTATATATTAATTATTAATTATCATTAATTTTTTATTATTATTAAAAATTTTTTTCATGATTTAGTACAATTAGTATTTAATTTTTCTAAAATATATAAGTATAT
>WSYQ01000782.1:0-43687 GCA_011426435.1 Lysiphlebus fabarum
AAAATTATTTTTTGAAATTATTAACAAAAAAAAAAAAAAATGCACAAAAAAAATTTTTGAAAATTCGCGCGCTAATTGCACTTGCTATAAATCAAAATGGCCGACAATCATGTGACCCTTTTTTTTTTTTTTTTTTTTTTTTTTATCTCTTTTTTTTATTTTTTCGTCTCACTTGCACAAAGAAAGGGGATACACTATAAAAAAAAAAAAAAAAAACCACTGAAACTCGATATTTTTATATAAAAAAATAAAAAAATCAATTAAAATCGATCACTAATCACTTATTTAATCACTTGATACCGTATAATTTAATTAATTACAAAAAAAAATTTTAATAAAAAAAAATTATATATTCACAAAAATGGAGCATCCATTTTTTTTTTTTTTTTAATAATTAAATAATTAAATAATAATAAATGAATTAACTTTACTTGTACATACATAATTTTCACTATAAAAATGACACAAAATATTTTAATATACAAATCACGAGAATTAGAAAAATAAAAAAAAAAGAAAAAAAAAATTCACTAAACGGGTACAACTCATTACACTGGCAAACACTGACGCCGCGGAAGACATTTTTTTTTATTTTTTCTTTTTCAATTAAAAAATAAATAATGCACTTAAACGCTTAGTGAAAGGTCGATTTAGCTTCTTTTCTAATTAATCTATCAATTTGTTATATTTTCATAATTATTTATCACCATTAAATATTAAAAATCGTATAAAATATATGGAGCAATTTGTGCGTGGGTCACCGCGAGAAAAAAGACACAGAGTGCTGATTTTTTTTTTTTTTTTTACGGGGAGAAGGAGTAAGTTGGTATATTAAAATATTTTGTGTCATTTTTATAGTGGAAATTATATATGTACGAGTAAAGTTAATTCATTTATTATTATTTAATTATTTAATTATTAAAAAAAAAAAAAAAAATGGATGCTCCATTTTTGTGAATATATAATTTTTTTTTATTAAAATCTTTTTTTGTAATTAATTAAATTATACGGTATCAAGTGATTAGTGATCGATTTTAATTGATTTTTTTATTTTTTTATATAAAAATATCGAGTTTCAGTGGTTTTTTTTTTTTTTTTATCATAGTGTATCCCCTCTCTTTGTGCAAGTGAGACAAAAAAAAAAAAAAAGAAAAAAAAAAAAAAAAAAAAAAAAAAAAGGGTCACATGATTGTCGGCCATCTTGAGTTATAGCAAGTGCAATTAGCGCGCGAATTTTCAAAAAAATTTTTTGTGCATTTTTTTTTTTTTTTGTTAATAATTTCAAAAAATAATTTTTATTATTTATTAAATAATTTTTTTTGTTTTCTATTGGTGAAATTACGCGTGTGCAAGTGAATTAAATTTTTTTTAACATAAAAACTTGAACGAGTTTCAACCTGTCAACAAGAACATCCTTGGTATGTACATTTATTTACTATATTTATTTTAATTTTAATAACATACATTTAATATATCTCTTATTAAAAAAGAATCAACATATTTTTTTTCGATTAAATAATACACGTTTTACTGATTATTGATTTATTTTTTGTTGACAAAAATATTGAGTGTTTTATATTGAAATGAGTTTATAATAATAAAAATATTATTTATTGAATAATTTTTATATAATATTGGAGTATAAGAAACCTTATGGTAGAACGAAAACAAAACAAAACAAAATAAAAAAAAAAAAAACAAGGGGGTTCTCGGTATGTCAAATTTACAAACACGTGTGTCTTTCTTTTCTATTATTATGATGATGATCATTTTTTAAAAACACAATGAGTTCCAAAAATAAATAATACCAATATTAAATTTTTAAAGTTTATATATACTTGATTTTATGTTAAAATTTTACAAATAAATATATGAAATCTAAACAAATCATTTGAATGTTATTCCAATTATCGACATGGTTAAACATACAATTTCGGTATAAATAAACAAATATATAAAAAAAAAAACCTAAAAACATGGAAATGTTAAAGGCTTTAAAACATTTCAATGAGTGAATGTTTAAAATAAATGTCATTTGGCAATTGACAAATTATTTGTTGGAAAAATTTTTGATAAATTTATTGCCATTGTTATAATAGTTTTGTTTTTTTTTTTTTTTGTTGCTGCGTTATTTATTTTTATCAGAATAAATTATAAATTTAAAAATATTATTTTTTTAAGGGTTTTATTTATCATGATAATTTTTGTTGTTAATAAAGTAATGTTTTGTTGAAGATTTATAGTATTTTTTGAAATATGCTACTTTATAGTTACAAGTAACTTTAAGCTTGATATTATATATATGTTTTCATGATTTTCACATGTGTGAAAATGATGACATTACTAAAAATGATGGCTATATGAATAATTTACGTTGAAATTTTACTCTCAACTTCTCATTACATCAGAAATTGGATAGCTTGAAAATAGCTGTCGATAAACGACTAGAAAGTTGCCTGTCAAATTTTAACCCCTCAAATTCTCTTTAAATACATATCTATATATAAAAAAAAGGGATGAAAATATATATATATATATAAAATAAAAAAACGTTAATATAAAAATAAAAATAAAAAGATTTGAACCGATGAAATTTCCATCATCCAGAAGAGTAGATTTACGTTTGACGAGTGATATCTTGAGTTTGTAATCAAAATCGATTTTACATATATATATTTCAAAAGATTATCTCAATTTTATATGTCAAATAATATGTTGATAAATTTACATAAACTATTGATAAAATAAATAAATAATATTTTATTAAAAAAAAGAATTTAATGAAAAAATAAATTTTAAATTTAATTAAAAATACATTTGATTTATATATAAATAAAAAAAGACAATATTTATTATTATTTTCAATATAAATAAAAATTTTTATTTAAAAAAAAATATATATATATCAAAGAGAAAAAAAGATGTAAAAAAATAAAAATTCAACCAAGTGTATACACTCAAATAAATTGGTTCTGCATCAAAACAGACGTAATACACCTATTTGTCGTGTAGCAATGTTGACCCGGACCCAACTGCGTTTTGTTGTCAGATAAAAAAATAAAGTAAAGAAAAGGGGTATATATATATATAGAGAATAGTTTTTTGTCCTTTGAAAAAGTCGTCTATTGAAAAAAAAATAGTAAAAAATAGAAGAGAAAAATATATATCTACAATTGAAAATTTTCAACAAACACAGTGACACTCTCTTTTTCTATATCAATTTTGTGCAAGTCTTTTTTGACCAAACAATTCACAGTTACGTGTACAAAGAAAAACTTGCATTTGTCCTTATTTCAACATCTTTTTTACTGAATATCCTGAATATACTACTTTGGTTGACGACGTGATTTGGATTGAGACTGGAGGCTTGAAAACCATCTGACAATAATTTTCTTTTTTTTTTTTTTTTTTTTTACTTTTTATTTATTTTTATCGCCACTTGTACATTGACAATGTCTATTTTTCTATTTTTATTTCTATTTATTTATATATATATTTAATGTATGTCTATCCAACCAACCAACCTTCTTCAATTGTTATCATTTTTTTTTTCATTGTTATTTACCATTTTTATGATAATAATTCTTATCTAACAAAAAACAAAAAACAAGTATTTTGTACAAAAAAAAGAGTCAAGTACTCGAAATTGTAGTCAATTTGTAATGTAACTTGTTTTGCCATTAATTAATCTAAAATGTTAAAAAAAAAAATAATAATAAAAAAAAAAAAAATTGTACTTGACCCTGCGTAGTTTTTCCTAAATTAAAAATTAAATTTTAAGCCAACATTATTCAATCTTATGTTTAGCAGGGTCAAGTACAATTTTTTTTTTTTATTATTATTTTTTTTTTTAACATTTTAGATTAATTAATGGCAAAACAAGTTACATTACAAATTGACTACAATTTCGAGTACTTGACTCATTTTTTTGTACAAAATACTTGTTTTTTGTTAGATTTGATATTTATTGCGCTATTTTTAGCAGCAAATAATTTTTTTTATAAATTTTATACTAATACAACACTTCATTTATAGGTAGTACCACATGGGTATTAAATTATCAAAAGTAATAATAAATCAGAATAAAAAAAATAAACAAGCAAGATGACCTGAAAGTAAATATTCAAGAGAGACACAAGACAGTCATGAAGCATATATAATAAATTATATAATCAACAACAACTGTTTATATATGTATTATAAACAAAGATATCATATAGGTACAATTATTAATTTAAATAAAATCCTACCTTGTATCGGGATGTTCATCTTCCCACGATGACATCAAGATGTTCGTCATGTAGTTAATGATGATGATTAAACCAGATAAATTTATCAGCAACAATTTCAGCTATCACATTCAGAAACACAACACAACACTTTTTATATCAACTTAATTGATTATTTTTTTTAATAAATACACACTTAAAAAAACACTTCACCAATCACCACTATCATTACCAATTTTAATTATATGAAAATTATAATCTACAAGCACTGATTCAATGACTTTTAGAATTTCATACATTCATACACATTCAACAACCATCACTATCACTATCACCATTATCACATAATTTATTTTTTAATTAATTTAAAAAATTATAATAACGTTTATAACAACATATATATGTATATATATATTATATTTTTAATACTAATATTATATTTTTCACATTATCTTTGACAGCGACAGCTGATTCTTGATAGTCTCAAGACCTACATGTTGTTGATTATTAACAACAATAACTCCATAAAAAACAACAACAACACACTCTAGCTTATCAAAAAAATTCCAATTAAATTAGATAAAGTTAAATAGATAAAGTCAATGTTCAACCAATATATATATAACAACATCAAGTGGTACATGAGAAAAAAAAGTAACACAACTGGTACCACAATTAATATCAATGATTCATCATCATTATAATCAGACAATATGGACAATTATTGTTTGTTGCCGACTATTAAATGTATTAGTATTTGATGATTATTGTCAAATAGTTTATCACAATTAATTTATTTAATTATTTAACCACTTGGTAATGGCACTTTAACTATCAACATCATCACTATCTTTGATATTTTAGTCTTTATTGTCTCAGTTAATTGTATTCAATAATCCGGTTGTTCTTTTGTTATATACTAATTTAATTTTTATTTTTAACACTCACTAAACTAAAAAAATTGTCAATAATAATCTCAATAATTATTTTTGTTTTGTATTTTGTTATCTGAAATTATAAAAAATATACCAAATAAAAAATATTTATCAAAGTGGACTAATTATTGGCAACAAAGAAACTCTTTGATAACATGAAGATAATATGTTAAATTATCAAATTTATAATAAATAATTAATATATAAATAAAATTTACAATTAATTTAAGTTTGTTAAATAACAAAAAAACACCAACAAACAAAGCCATACATGTATATACTCACACACATAGACAGTCTTAAACAATGACAAAGGCGTCCTTTTGTCGTTCATCAAATTACACATTTAATTATTTATTATCGTAAAAATTTATATAAATAATTGTTTAAATAATTAATTTAAGCTTGTTGAATAAAAAAAATCACAAAAAACTATATACATAAATTTACATGAACAAAGTTGGACGGCGTCCTTTTGGCGTTCACTAAACTTGCTCATATTTTTTTTTTGGTTAAAATTATGCAAAAAAAAATACTACCAAACAATAGCCTGACATTTAATTCACAATAAAAACACAAATTAATAATTTTTTGAGCAATAAATTGACCAAGAGATACACTTTTAACGGAGACGACGCTAACACGTCAAAACACAAAGCAAGACTGTGGTAAACAAAATGGCCGCCAGGTGTAGTAAAAATTTTACAATAAAAAAAAAAAAAAAATATTACAATAATTGTTAAAAAAAATAAAGAATAATTAATAAATTATATTAGTAATAATTGAAAAAATTATAAAAAATTTTATTATTATAAACAAATTAATTTTGGATAATTACATTGCGCGCCATCTATTAATTTCTTTGAAACTAATATAAACAATTATAAATAATAATTAACAACAATTATTTTATAAATAAATAATCATTATTTATTGATAAATAATTATTGATTGTAATAATTTTTAATTTTTAATTGTTAATAAAAAAAAATTGTCACTACCTCTGGCGGCCATTTTGTTTACCACAGTCTTGCTTTGTGTTTTGACGTGTTAGCGTCGTCTCCGTTAAAAGTGTATCTCTTGGTCAATTTATTGCTCAAAAAATTATTAATTTGTGTTTTTATTGTGAATTAAATGTCAGGCTATTGTTTGGTAGTATTTTTTTTTGCATAATTTTAACCAAAAAAAAAATATGAGCAAGTTTAGTGAACGCCAAAAGGACGCCGTCCAACTTTGTTCATGTAAATTTATGTATATAGTTTTTTGTGATTTTTTTTATTCAACAAGCTTAAATTAATTATTTAAACAATTATTTATATAAATTTTTACGATAATAAATAATTAAATGTGTAATTTGATGAACGACAAAAGGACGCCTTTGTCATTGTTTAAGACTGTCTATGTGTGTGAGTATATACATGTATGGCTTTGTTTGTTGGTGTTTTTTTGTTATTTAACAAACTTAAATTAATTGTAAATTTTATTTATATATTAATTATTTATTATAAATTTGATAATTTAACATATTATCTTCATGTTATCAAAGAGTTTCTTTGTTGCCAATAATTAGTCCACTTTGATAAATATTTTTTATTTGGTATATTTTTTATAATTTCAGATAACAAAATACAAAACAAAAATAATTATTGAGATTATTATTGACAATTTTTTTAGTTTAGTGAGTGTTAAAAATAAAAATTAAATTAGTATATAACAAAAGAACAACCGGATTATTGAATACAATTAACTGAGACAATAAAGACTAAAATATCAAAGATAGTGATGATGTTGATAGTTAAAGTGCCATTACCAAGTGGTTAAATAATTAAATAAATTAATTGTGATAAACTATTTGACAATAATCATCAAATACTAATACATTTAATAGTCGGCAACAAACAATAATTGTCCATATTGTCTGATTATAATGATGATGAATCATTGATATTAATTGTGGTACCAGTTGTGTTACTTTTTTTTCTCATGTACCACTTGATGTTGTTATATATATATTGGTTGAACATTGACTTTATCTATTTAACTTTATCTAATTTAATTGGAATGTTTATATATTATCATTTGACTGACAATCATTGAGTATTTACTTGATTTTTTATTTATTAATAATATATTTGTACACACTCAATTAAAACCATTAAATAATTTTTTATTTATTTTATTTTTTAAAATATCCAATTCTATTTATTTACACTTAAATTTTATTTTTTTTTTTCTTTTTTTTTATAACATCATTAACAATTTATATGTATATATTTTTTTATGTCAATATATTATTACATATTTTTTTATATTTTGTAAAAAAAATAATAACATATTCAAGTGAATATAGAAAAACAAGATGTTTCATTTGGAATGCAGTTGTTACTTTTCTGGCATCAACAAAGAAATATTCTTGATGGTTATAACCTTTTCAACTATGATCCAATCCATCTATAGAGACAAATAAATTTATTCATGACAGTTACAAACATTGCATGCATATATAAAGTTAATGCACTTGCATCCTTTAATGGCATATATATATATATACACCTCTAAAAATAAAATAAATAAATTATATAAAAATATAAATTTTATTTTTTGTTAATGTACTTTTTTTATATATAAATATAATATATTTTTATTTTTTTTTAGTTCATTACCATTAGCAACAATTTATTCAACAATTTAAAATGGCAATTGATTTCTTCATCATCATTATTCTGTTTGATGCGTATTACGAAATAATTGATGTACTTTTCCGGAATCGATATTCCATCAGTTAAAATATTTTGATAGCTATGTTGTTGTTAATATTTATTTTTTAATGATGACACAGATAAAAAGAGAAATACTTGTGGTTATTATTTTTTAAACTTAGCATATATTTATTTTGTTGGTGTACATATATTATTACAAGAAAAGACAGATTGATAGTGTTAGTTTTTAAGTTTAAAAAATAATAAAAATAATAAAAATAATAAAAATAATAGGTCTACAAGTGGTAAAGGCATTAAAGCATATGCAACAGGCATTCAAGCTAGAGGGTAAATTATACTTAAATATATACATAGTAAATTTATATACCTATATTATATACGAGTTGAGAGAAAACTATCAAAAACTATTCTTGAGTTTGTCGAAATAGAGTTTAAACTTGTATCAATATATTTTAAAATATATTATTATTATTATTATTATTATTGTTTAAATTTAGTGATTTTATTATGACAAGTTTAAAATTTAATGTCAAGAATATTTATTTAGAGTTGTAAATTATTTATAAATCCTTTTATATATTATTTTGATTTTTTTTTTTATTTAAAAAATTAATTTTAACAATGAATTTACACAAAATTTATAAATTTTTTATTTATTTATTTGTAAAATACTTTTGTGTGTGACCATGGAAATTTTTTTATTGTGAATGGAATATGCTATTTAAATAACGCCCTCGGGAATCACTCAATGGATCTTTACTTTTTATTAACAAATAAATTCTTTATAATAATTTTTATTTTTTTTTTATTTAAACAACAACATTCTTTCATTGTTCTTTTAAATATAAATATTATTTTATTTTTTTTTTTAAATATTTGGCATTGATAATTTAAATAATTACTGTGTCAAATTATTTTTATGTTATTAATCATTATTTTTTATTGATAATATAATAAATTTTATGATAATCATTAAATAAATTATTTATTTATTTTTTAATATTACATTAATGACATATAAAAATTTTTAACTTTAAAATTGCAAAATTATAAAGTTAATTTGTGTGTTATCCTATTACGGTTAGGTGAGGAGATTCAATTGACTAGAAAAAAAAAATAAATAAAATTAAATTAAAGAACCAAGTGGAAAATAATTTTTCTAAATGTGTAGGAGATGAGTAAGAAAATAATAATAATAAAAAAAAAGGTCAAGATAGAGATAAAAAAAAAAACAAATTAAATAATAAAAAAGCAATGTCGTTTTGCCTGATTTTATCGCAAAAAAAAAAATATCTAATTGAAGTGCTGCAACCGTTGCACAAGTTGACGCATCAAGGATTAATGATGATCGTGATATGGTAAGAATTAGTTTTCAAATATATATACATAACAATAATTTATACATAAAGTATAAAGCAGTTGTATAATTTATACTTGAATTTGAGAAACTGGACTGGAGAAATACATGTACAATTGGATTCTTCCTAATTTATCCAGGAAATCCGGTGGGATGCTGTGAGCATCATCAGGATCGTCATCATCAGCAAAAGTACCATTACATAGAAGCTTTAGTACAACAAACTACTGTATGAGATAGAACCATAACAAATGAAGGACAAGAAGAAAATTAAATGAGATATAGTTTCTAGTAGAAATTTCATAGTCTCCAATATAACAGTCACGTTCACTAACGTGCATAGTATGCTCAAGTACTTTTGCTTTCCTTCATCATCATCATCATCATCATCATCATACATACTGTACCAATTTGATGAAGCATCGAGAATAGCAAGAGATTTTCTATATTTTTTTCTAATAACAAAATAAAAATATTTAAATTATATATATACACATAAATTATTGTACAACTGATATAACAATAAATTTTTTTTATTTTATTTCAATGACATTACAATTTTTATTGACATTATAAAATTATCAACAAAATAATATTTATAATAAACACATAATAAATAATAAAATATATTTTTAATTTAATTTATATATAATTATATATATTTATTAAATCAATTGAATTCATTCAAAATTATATATTTAATTTTTTTTTTTAAATTTTTATTATTATTGTTTTGACACCTTGATAATGATACAGCGATAATTTTATTGATGACTATGTGTATTTATTGTTTTTATAACTATTCGTAAGAATTATATTATTACAGCCACTTTGTTAATTTATTAAAAATATAATATGACTTGTATTAATAATAATAAAATTAACAATAGTTAATTCAATTCACAAAAGACATTCTTGTTGAGTCGATGTTTGTTATAGGCGCGGCATCATGAAATCTATTCTGGAATAATATTTTACTTGTTTTATTATTTTCACCCCAAACTACTGTTTATTTTGTATATTTATGATTTTTTTTTAAATATATTAATGTACTTGGCAAAGTTATACCAACTGGGAATTGTATTTAATAATAATAATAGTCGAATATAATCTTAAATAATTTAGATTAATTTGGTTAATTAACTAGCATTATTTTCTTTTACCTTTTATTTAATAAATTTTCATAGTATAAAAGTGTTTCATGCTAGTTTTGGTTAGATAATAATTTGATTGGTTTAGTAATTTAAATAAATAAAAAAAAAAACAAGAATTAGATTAATGAAAATTGAATAAATAAATTATCAATCAAATCTTATTAATTATTATGTTTTTAACAAAAAAATTAAATAAAAAAAATATATTGAAATTAAAAAGGGCATTTAAATTTATCGGAATTGAAAAATGATATTAATATTTTTATTTATTTTTTTTTTCCAAGAAATTTAACTGGGCTAATTCGATTATGTAAAAATGAATGGAAATTATTCTTGGAAAAAGTTTTTTAAATTTTATTTTAGATTAATTTTTTTTTTTTTTTATTTAATATATTTACTCGTTAATTAAATTATAAAAAATACTTTAAATAATTACACTTTTTTATGTTTTTTGAATTCTATTGCTTGGAATATTTTGGCAATTTACCAATTAATTATAATTTAAATTACAATTAAATAATTTAGTTTTTTTTTTATATTAAATTTTAATTGAAATACTTGTTTATTGTTTTTTGTAAATTAAATATTTTGTAAACATTTAAATTACATGTATAAAAAAAATCTAATTAAATTAATTATTTATTTATAATATTTAATTTAGAAAGTATAAAAAATAATTTTTAAATAATTTATTGATATCATAAATATCGATAGTTCAAAATAAAAAAAAAAAAAAAATATATATATATTCATCGTCAGTATGTTAATCGACAAACCCAAATATTTCGTAATTTTCAAGTGTATGTTTATTTAAAAATAAAAAAAAAATGATAATAATAGATGATGATATTAAATATAGTAAAAAATCAATTGCAAAATATAAAATTTATCGATGAATTGGTTTAAGATTATTTGTTGGTTAAAACCATGACATTAAAGAAGGGCACACCTATATTAAGTCATAATAAAAAAATTTCCATCCCTTTTTTTTTTTTTTATTATTATTTTATTTATTTAAAACACGCAAACTAAAATGAACATTTAATTTTCAATTTATATAATAACAATTTGTATGTCTATGTGTGTCTTCAACTTTTTCACATACAATTAAAATTAAAATTAAAAAATAAAATAAAATTACAACAAAATTAAATACAAAGTACCAAGTTAGAGATTTTAAGTATAAAATATAAATATATTATTTATTTTGTTATTTGTTGTTGGCTTTAACCTTCCTCTAAGCGATGACCTTACACCTAAACAAAACCAAAACAAATACTATTTTATGTGTACATAAGATACCTAAGTAAGTTGGTCTTATTCTTACAATGTCTTAAATATATATACATGTACATTTGTAGAAAATTTACATAAGACTCAACACCATTTCATACTGCTATTTTACAAACGTTGAATCTTCTAGACCATGCTAAAAGCATGACGATGTATACGAGAATATATATAACTACGGCCATATACATACAGAAGCAAGATAAAATTTATATATATATTTCTATTTCAAGCACGGAATGTTAAAGTGAGTTATATTAGATGACTCAATGTTCACAAAACTCTTTTGCGGCAAATTCTACTACCAAAAAGTTTTTAGACGTTGACATTTCGTTGACTCGTCACACATAATTGTCTTTTACTCGTTTTCTTACTATCTTATTTCTAGAATATTTACTTTTTTTTTTTTTTTTTTTTTTTATATATTTTAAATGACATGTACATTATCTTGAAAATTTAAACTGTGAAAATATATATATTAATGAAAATTTTAATATTCAAAAGACAATGTATAAAAGTGGTTCATACAATAAAATATCACCAAGGGAAATCATTTTGTTTTTTTTTTTTTTTATTTAATTTAAATTTTATTTTTTATTTTTTATTTTTTTTGTATATTATTAGTTGTAATATTTTATTAATTTTAATGATATTTTTATAATTTTTTATTATATTTTTTATGTAATAAAATATACGGGAAATATCAAAATTGTTTTCATTGTTTGTGAGGAAATTTCATTGACATGAGATATCGTTTTCTTGTTAAATTGAACAAAGGGCTTTTCGAAATATCCGGTGAATTCATAAGTATATATATATTGAATGTTAGTTTTTTATTTTTTATTAGTGATACTATTTTGCATGACATTATAAATCCAATTGTTTTTCTATTATTGTTTATTTTTCATTATTTATTTTTCTACTTGTCACGCTATATGAAAGTCGTTCATCTTTTATGATACAAAATAATTTTAAAATAAAAATATATAATCAAATAACCTTAAGAATTTAACACTCCCATCATCAACATCATCAACATCATCAAAGATATATCTTAATCTAAATAAAATACATAAAATTTAAAAACAAATTATCATAATGTTAATAATTTCACAATGACATTGTAATATAATAATCTAAATGTTAAATATTAACAAATAGTTTAATTAAACATTTAATAATAATAATTATTAAATTCGAGCATATATTTTACCTTGTCACTACAGTGCATGTATATATAAGGACAAAGGAGAACGTTATATAAAAAATAAAAAAATAAAAAAATAATAAAAACCAAGTTAAAGTCAAATGACTTGATGTAATATAACGTCAGGTAATTCAAGAGGATGATAGTAAAGTGGAGGAGGTAAAAAATAAAATAAAAAATTATTTAAAAAAAAAAAAAATGAACGAGAGGAAACTTTGAGAAAGGGAATAAAGACAGGCCTAGATTCTTGGCAAGTAGTAGGTCATCTGCATCAGTGTACTGAGAGTTTTCACTTTCATCAGCAAATACCTTGGATTAAACTTGGAAAAAAAAAAAAATATATATATATATATATAATAATAAATAGTTTTTAAAATTAAAACAAACAAAAATAATCAAGATGTTAATGATTGTATAATTAAAAAAAAAAAAAAACAAAAACAATTAATGAAATATTTTTATTTTTATTATTTTTTTTTTAACAGAAAAAAAAAGAGTAAGTGGTTTTTTTTTTTATATAAAAAAAGGGTAAAAAATATTTATAATATATACAGTTTTTTTTTTTTTCTATGACACACAAGATCGTTCGACGGAAGATCCTAGTTTTCTATTCAATTTTACTATTTTTTAAAATTTTATTTGTAACCGTGCGAATATTCATATAAAAAACTGCGTTATGCTTGGCTTCCTTATCCTCGTTTTATGAACGTCTTCGAGAGAAATATATATACCCTGGTATAGACCATATCCTTCTTGGATATATATTTGTTGAAAAGTTTAAAAAAATATATATATTATATATAAAAAAAATAAATAAATAAATGGAAATTTTTTAGGGTAAAATATAATTTTTTTTTTTTTTTCGATTTGTGCTTTTTTTATATGTTAAAATAAATTTTCTTCAATGTATCCTTTTTCATCCTTATTTTCTTAGCAATATGATTTTTATTTTTTTTTATTTATTTCACTTAGATACTTAAATTTTTCTTTTGGGTTTTCCAAGGGTATCAAGTTTTTGAAAAAAAAAAAATTTGCAACTGGTGTATTATTTTTTTTCTCGTTCATTGAAAACTTTATTCAAGTCAAATAGTTGCCATAGTGAAAAAAGTGATAGTATATATATTCATAAAAAAATAAAATAAATAAAAAAAAAAAAAAAGAGTTAAAAGTTTATTTTTATATAAGTTGTAAGTTTTAAAAATTGGTGCAAAATAAAACACAGCAACCTGACCTCTATATATTTTTAAATGTTAATTTGCATTCATTTATTTTTTTAAATTGAAAAAAAAAAATGCGAATAATAAAAGGGTCATGAGATGAATTTAAACAAAAAAAATATATTATATATGCTCGAATTGATGATGACTGGAATATCAAACCTTGACCTTTATAAAAAAAATGTTTAATGTTTATTTTTTTATATAATGTATCACGATTAATATATATATTTTTATATCCTGTTATTTACATTTGCATTGAGTAAATATTATATTTAATATATTATTTAAATAATATTGATGGTTAAATATATATTGATACATGAACACTTGAATATAATATGCAATTTATTAAAATGTTGATAGTTTTGTAGGCGTTTCAGTGGCAATTATTAATATGTGACGTCAATGAGTAATGATTTTGCAATGATTAAAATAAAATATAAAATATTCACGCACATCCTACTATTGACGGGTTTAAGAAAATATTAAAAATACATAAGATTTATATCAAATTATTATAAATAAAAAATTATTTATATACAAATTACCACCCAGTTCTCACGAGAATCATGCCCTCCAACTGTTGCACAAGTTTTTTTATTTTATTTTCTATGATTTGTTGTTTTTTTTTTTCAACAGATATTTTAATATCACATCATGGTAATAATAGAAAATGCCCTTTTAATATTGCTCTATTGAATTTTTCACAATTCAATGTGTTTAATGCAAAAAAAAAAAAAAAAAATTGAAAATTTATTTTATATTTCTTTTTTTTTTTTTTGAAAATTATTTACAACTGTAATTTGGCTATGGAATTAATTTAATTTATACAATAATAATAAAAAAAATGGTAATTATATTTTATTTTTTTAAATTAAATTTTGTTACATCAGCACATCATTTTGTGATTTAATTTAAATGTATATTGTTTTTTTTTTTGTTTCTATAGCTTGACAAATTTTTGTCTTTTATCTTTTTTTTTTTTTGTTCTAATTTATTTTTTTTTTTTTTCTTATACATTTGCAAATTGCCAACAATTTTTACTTTCCATCTTCTCCATCCCCTGACAAAACGACGCGACAAACTATATGGAAAAGAGCATTGCGTCTGGAACTTTGTCAGTTCAAAGTTGGAAACGAGAAAAAATAAAAAATATAAAAAAAAAAAAAAAACAAAGTTGGTTTCTCGTTGTAGCACGCCAACAACTTGCAATTTCTGTCTTTACTATTTTCATATATACACAGTGTGTCACAGTGTCTTGTACTTAATCTATATATATATACAAAAAAGTATAAAATTTTTTTCTTTTTACCACCCTTAATATTTCTATGGCGCTTTAAAAAATCATCCCCTAACTACTACTTGCTTGAGCCAAAAGAGTGTCAGAAGTAAATCATCAACTTTTTCAATAGATACTCCAATTTAAAATACCATATTTTTTTTTATCTCAAATAAAAAAAAAAATATAAAACAAACTAATTATTAGTTTAATATTTTTTTTTATTTTTAATCCTCATTATCTTTTATTATGAAAAAAAAAAAAAAAAAAAAATGTTATCTTGTTTTGTTTATTATAACTTATATTCATTTTTTAAAAAACTTTTACTTCGATTTATTTAAAACCATTATTATCGCAAAAAAAAAAGTTTGGTAGAAAAAAAAAATTTAACCAATGGCACAAGTGAGGTATATATAAAATATTATGCAGAAAGTTTTCATAAATTTATAAGGGCACATTATATTTAAGTCGTTAGGGGTATAATGGCCCCTGGTGTGTTCTGGACGAAAGATTTTCATTCACACTAAATGTTCAAGCGATAATGTAAGCTTCAAGTAGTACCTAGGTCTATTGAGCAAATGATAATAAAAAAAAAATAATATATGTATATATATAAATTCAAGAAATAAAAGGGAAAAAGCAAATTGAGTAAAAAAAAAAAAAGGTCAAAATTATTATAGTCAAATAGTTGAAAAGATGATGACAAGTAAATGATAAAATTATTCGATAAAAAAAAAAATAAATAAATAAAAAATAAACGATTTACAAATACCATTCAGTATAATAGTTTGTAATTTAGATAAAAAATAAATAATAAATACGATATCCAATTTCAATATACATTTTGTACCTCAATCATCAAAAATTGAACGATTTAACAATAAAATTGTGTTTAACTCAAACAAGAAAAGGCCATATTATACCAGCTTTTACATGTACTCCTCGACTATTACTATTAAAATAGAAAAAAAAAAAAAAAAAAGTCAAGCATTAAATGATAGAGCACGTAAGGTCTTCGTGTCGAAGACTCTCTTTTTCCTTATGCACATACACACAACATGCATATAAAAATAAATATATAAATAAAATAAAAAAAATAAATTTATATATTTTGATGCCTGCATCAAAAACGGATCAATAACGGACATCAGGATGTACAGTCGACTTAGTAATGCACGCGAATAAAATATACAACCAATGCATCTATATCGAAGGGAGCATAGATAGCAAAATAGATATATAAATATATTGAGAGAGGAAATTTTCATGAGAGGAGAAATAGTAGAAGGGATTCAACAAACGTGATGCTCTTCATACCTTTCCAGTTCGATCAATAGTTAATGTCACGTCTGATGCCCTGCAACACAACATTCTCAATGTACTCTGAAAATTTTAGAAAAAAAAAAAAAAAAAAAAAATGTATGTATGTACACATCATCCATATATATATACTTTCATTGAAATCCAATGCATTTTACTTGTTTCTATATTACTATGACATTGTAGATATATATATTTATATATTTTATTTATTTATTTTTTTTTTTTACAATTTATTCTCTTCAAAAAGTGTTGTTTGTTAATTTTCGGCATACGAATTTACAACAAAGAAATTGCCCTCGAGGTGATGAATTTTACATTTAAATTGCAATTTTATAAACCTTTTTTATATTTTTTTTTTTTAGTACAACTGTTAAAGTGTTTTTTAATGTATTTTCGTTTTTTTTTTTTTTTTTATCAATATTAAATAACCACAATTTATTTTAAATAAAAGAAAGTAAAAAAAAAAAAAAAATTGTAATCTTTTAAAATTTATTTGATTGATTAAAAATAATAATAAATGAAATGAGACTATTTTTATTGTTAAAATATAAAAAAATATATATAAATTATTTCCCCACTATTATTTATTTATATATTTTAGTTATTTATTGTTGTCTTATCCACTCACTAGCTCAATGAAAATAAAACGTTTGGCATAAGAATACTTGGGACAGTCACATTGGGTCCTCACTTTACCTCTTCTTTAGTTGTTTCATTTCCCCACTATTATTTATTTTTTTTTTTTATAATTTTTTTTTTTTTTATTATTGTATATATGTATATACAATGAAGGTTCATCTTATTAGGCCCAACAACACTATATAAACACAACTTAACAGCAATTTCAAACAGTTACTAAAGTGTGTTACACGAGAAAACAAACTGGTGTTTTTAAACCCTTTAATTAATATTTTTTATTAAATTAGATTTATATTGTGTTTTATTATTTATATTTAATAATATTATTATTTTTTTTTTTTTCATGATATTGTTTAAATATTTATTTTATATAAAAAATTGTGGAGAGTGGTAAAAAAATAAAAAAATTGAAATCATTTTTATTACAAAAAAAAAATTTATATTTATTAATAATAAAAAAGGAAAACATGTTTCAAATTCAGGTATGTGTATTTATCAATATTTGTGTGTATATTGTGTTTTTATTTTTATTTTTAAATTTATTTATTGACGTTTAAATTGTAAATATATATTTATTGAAACTCCCAAGTTGCGATCATCGACCTGTACAAAATAATAGTACATATACATAAGTGCAACGAACTAACATAAAAGCCAATGTAATATAATTTTATATTCAATAAAATCAAATATTTAAATCAATAATTATAAAAAAAAAAAATTTATGTTTTTTTTTATTTTTTAACTAAAAATATATTGGCTAAAATTTTCAACATTTTTTATTTTCCAATTGTTTATTTATTTATTTATTTATTTTTTTTTTTTCATCTTATTTTGTTTCATTTTATATATAACCTTATCGAATTCTTGAAAAATACATACACCAAGTAGAACTGGATATTCATGAATTTTCAGAGATAAACCGTATCCGTTTGGCATTACCATGAGAAGAGAATAAAAAAATGAAATTTTTTTTTAAAAACAAATATAAAAAAAAACATAAAAGAAAAACAGATCAAATAAAAAGTAAAATTATATTCTTTTCGTTTATCATAGAAAATGGAAGGAAAAATTGAGGAAATGGAAGATTTTAGGGTAGTGAAAAAAAAAAAAAAATAAGAATAAAAAAAGATTTAAATAAATAATATAAAAAAAAAAAATATATATTTATGGGGTGTAAAAGGGGGTGGATAAGAAAGAGGGTTGTATAAAAAAAATAAAATTTCAAGTAGCTAAGAAGATGAAGGGATATTCTTTTCATCCAGTTAGATCAAAGGTTCGATGGATCGTTAACATTGGAAATAAGCATTTTATTATCAGAATTGATATCGATAGATACAGTCTCATGTATATTATATATACTATAGAAAAAAAAATAAAAAGGTGTGAGTAAATTCTTTGGTGCAAAAAAAAAAAAAAAAAAAAAAAGATGAAATAAATAATGAGAATAGAAAAAGAGAGAAAAAAATATCTCAATAGGTCACATATAAGTGAGGCTTCAGTGTTGAGATCAACATTAGCATATATTGATGATAAAAAAGAAAAATAAAAATAAAAAAATTAATATTATGTAATTTTATTTTGCGTTATATGCTCCTGATCTCAATGTATGTTGATCTTATGATCTTTTTAATAATAAATAAATTATTATACATTAAATATGTATAAAATTATTATTTTTTTACATGAATAATAAACAAGTACCAAGTAAATGTGATTATAGATTATAAATATGTATACGTATTACATGATTTTATAATCAAATAAATTATAAACAGTAGTGTTAAATTGATGATAACCTTTGACAAATGCAGAAGTAATTTAACTTGTATAATACATAATTTTTTTATATTAAAATATTGCAAACTCAGTATCATCAATTACATGTATAATTATATCTTGATAATTAATACAACATAAAATTATTTTTACTTTTTATTATTATAAATTAAATATAAATATTTGTGTTTAATTAGTTGAATAATTATTGTTGTTTAATAATGATTTTAAATGTACATTAAAAGTTTTTTTTTCTTTTTTTTTTTTTGGTATTTAAATTTTGATTTTATTTTTTATTTTATATGACAAGAATAAAAGAAATATAATATAATATTTATAAAAGAATTATTTAAAAAAAAAAAGGATAAAGTTATATTTCAATGGAAATAAAGAGCCGAGTGGTGAATTATACTTGGTTAAAACGACTTTGAGATAGTTGGTGGTATAACCGGGCCATTTAAATTGTGCACCAGTGTATGTACACGTGCGAATACATTTTATGAGGATCGTTAATAGTTGATAAAAATAAAATAAAAATAAAAAAAAAAATTAGACGGGTGTATTGTTGCGACGTTTTTTACGATGGAAAAATAAATTTATCTCACTTGAAAAACTCAATGATATGAGCTACTTGAATTTGAATGCGAATATTATTTTTAATTTTTTGTCATTCATTTTGAATCACGTTAAAATATATGAGATATAAAAATGTTTTATAAATTTTTTATATACATATATATAAAACAAAAAAAAAAAAAATTTATACAAAATTTATATGTATAGAAAATAAAATTTAAAATAATAAAGAAAAGAGAATTAAATTTTTTTTTTTTTTTTGAATTTTATTTTTTTTTTTTAAATATATGAAAAGTTTTTATATAAAAAAAATTAATCAGAATAAAAAATATACGAGTCAACGATTTGAAAGATGGGTTAAAAAAATATAAAATATATATATAAAAAAAAAAAAAAAAAATTATTGGATGAAAAATAATCCGATGATGATGTTACGCTGTGACCCTGATGGCAGTCGGTTGATCGTCCAGCGAACCATACTAAATTCCGTTCAAATAAAAAAAAAGAAATAATAAATAAATAAAAAAAAAAATTATGGAAAATTGCTGAAATAAAATCTACCGGATTTCACATCCAATACCACATACAATCTTGTTTGGTAGAGTGCGCAAAATTTGTCGAGAAACCACATTTTTATATTTTATTTTTTTATTTTTTTATTTTTTTATTTCATTTATACGTGTTACTATTTTACGATATATAAACTAACAAACTGAATTACAATTTCATCTCTGTCACATTCTACTAACAAGCCATATATATATATATATTTTTTTTTTACAAAATAAATACAAGAACGTAATGAATATAGGAAATTTTGATAAATCATTAAAGTTTTATCAGTATAAATTTGAAAAAGAAGATATAAAAAATAAAAAATATTTACAAATTGATGATGAATAGTTAAAAGTAGATAAAGACTTTATTAAATCATCCAAACAATTTGTTTAAATTAAAATTAAATTCAAGTTTTAAAATAAATTACAGAATTAATTAATATCAATTAAACTTGAATTTCAGATATATTTAATGTTTATCACAATGATTGGTGTATTTGGTGATTTACCACCTGGTACAAGACGTAATACATATTTACCACCAGATCCAACAAAAGGTTATGATTATAATCCACCACAAATACCATTTCAACCATCAAGACCACCATCACCACCACCACCACCACCATCAAGACAACCAACTGGTTTTCCAGTTGGTCCAACACGTCCAACACCATCAGTACCATTTCCAACTGGACCATCAAGACAACCAACAGTACCATCAAGACCAACACAAGGTTATCCATCACCAGGACCACGTCCAACACCTGGTTTTCCATCAAGACCATCACCACAACCATCACCAAAACCAACACCACAACGTCCAATTGGACCAACTGGTTATCCAGCACCAGGACCAAGACCAACACCTAATTTTCCAGATTATCCTGGACAACCAAGTGGTAATAATGGCAACACAATACCATCTGATGTAAGTTATTTATAATTATCAATTAAAATTTTTGTGTGTCTATTATTTTTTTTTTTTTTTTGTTGATGATGATGATGATGATGGAAATAGCATCACACACATTCATGTTACTTATATACTTTGTTAATGAAAGTTTAGTGTAACTCGTCTTGTTCACTAAAACTTTTCAAAATATAACACACGTAGTAAAGTGTACACTTGGTAGAGTTAATTTCATTTGACAATTTCGAGTGACATATATAATATACAAGTGTATGTGTGAGAAACCAGGTGGTAAAATAGTAAATTTAATGTTACACATATATTGTAGAGAAAAGTCCTTGTAATAATGTTTCAAATACATAACGATACATAAGGATGACATTTTCATAGATTTTACCTTTAATAAATCTATCAAATGTAGTTCAATTTAATTTACTGATTTATGTCAAATAATAAATATAAATAACAAATTTAATATACCAATTAAATATAAATTTTATTTTATATTTTTAATCTTGTTTTATAATTCATGTAAATACACTGAGAAAAATAAATAATAAAATTTTTACTTGTATTTTTTTGCTCTTTGCTTTTTTGTTTGGATAAGCAAAATAGAAAGATGAAAAACTGTGTCACATCACTGAGATTATTTTATAATAATAATAAATAATAATATTTATATAAAAAAAATTTACAATGGCATTTCCCAGACGATAAATTGTTCGTGCCCACACGACGATTGTTTTACTGAATTCTATGTGGTCACACAAGCGGTAGAATTATCATTTTATATTACGTAATTTTTTTTTTATATTTATTTAATTTATTTATATTTTTATTCTTTTAATCGACAGGATATAATTTTTTTTTATAATATACATCAAGTAGATTTAAAATTTTTTTCATTAAAATTTTTTACATGTAATTGATGAAAAAAAAAAAAAAAATTAAAAAAATAATATCAAAACTAGATAAAAATAATAATAGATTTTCTATTTACTTTATGTTAAAAAAAAATTTATATTTATTTGAATTTATTTTGCATATTTGAATAATTTTAAATTATTTCTTTTTTTTTTTTTTGTTTTTTAATGAAAAAAAAACTTTTGCGAGTTTTGCAAATATTTGAATTGAAAAATAAATGTTTTAATGTAAATTTTGAATATGAGTATAAAGTTTTAAAAATTTTTTAATGTAAAGAATTAATTTAAATTTAATATTAAAAATATAGAATTAAATAATTTTTTTTTAGCATGATGATCATCATCATGAGCCTGGTATGCCATTCGATTTTAATTATGCAGTTAAAGAAGATGCATTTGGTAATGATTTTTCACACAATGCAATAAGTGATGGAGATGTAACAAGAGGACAATATAAAGTACAACTTCCAGATGGTAGAATACAAGTAACAAAATATACTGGTAATCAAAAATTTAATTAAATTTAAATAACAAAAAAAAAATTATCAATTTTAATACAATTTATATTTTTTTTTAGCTGATTGGAAACATGGATACAGTGCACAGGTAATTTATTTAAAAAATATAAATTATTAAAAATTTTTTTATAATAAATAATATATAAATAAAAAAAATAATTATTAATTAATTAATTTTAATTACAGGTTACTTATGAAGGTACTCCACGTTTTCCATCAGGACCAACAGGAAATTTTAGGGGTTATTAAATCAACCCCCTCATAATCTTAATCATCACTTTCTTTTTTATCGAGACACTATTCAACCTTTTTTTTCACAGCGGTACCAGATAATTTTTTTTATTATTTTTTTAAAAAATCCACTTCATTTTTTATCATCATAAAAATTTAATTATATTACTCAAGTGTAAAGAAAAAAAAAAATTTAATTATTAAAATTTAATTTACATGATGAAAGATAAATAGTTTAAAAATAAAAAACCAATCAATCATAATAGACTTTAATTTTTTATAAAATATAAATATAATTTGTTTTATTTTTTTATGATAAAATTGAATTAAAAATATAAAATTTTAAGTTTATAAATATTATCAAGAAATATTGTCATTAATATGTAATTATCAGTGAATTATCATAACAGAATTACAAATAACATTGAATAATTGAATCAAAAATTTATAAAAAAAAAATTATAAAATATCAAAATAATAATTTAAATTAATATTTAAAATATTAAAATTTAATTAAAATTTATAATGTTAAAAAAATTTTATTGACTTGTTTATTTTTTATAATTAAACAAAATAAAAAATAAATAAAACAATCAACTTTTATTGTTGATTGTTGGCTAACATTGATGAACTTTTCGTATCATTGTATTTTGCATTTTTAAAAAAACAATTTAATTTTTATTATTTATTTAAAAGTTTTACATACAATGGTACAACCATGACATGTATTATTATTTTTTATATATTTTTATTTGTAATACTTTTAAAGTAAATAATTAATGTAAAATATAGACAAGTACTTGAATTTATACAACAAACTCCATTATATTTGACACATGAACTAATAATTTACTTTCACCAATTTTATAAGAAAATTGAATACTTAAAATTTTTATTAAATTATTTTAAAATTTTATTATCAAATATCATCTTTAATATTTTTTTTTTTAATTTAATATTAAATTTATTTTTTATTTTTTCATAATTTATTATCAAATTAATACTCAATTCATTCGCTTTTAAAGGATTCAATTAGGTAAAAAAAAATCTCAAGTACATTTGTGTATTTTAAAAAAAAAAAATTCATCACTACTACTTATTATAAGCCAAAAAAAAAATTAAGCTTAAACTTTTTTTTTTTTTAGAGTAAATTCAATAGATGGATTTAATTTTTGAGATTTAATTTTTTTTATTTTCAGCTTTTTCAAATATATATTTATCAACTCATTAAATTTTTCTATAACAATAAATTTAATAAAATAATTTAAAATATTATTTTTAATATGTCAGATTATTGAGTTGTTTAAAAGTAAAAAAAAAATTATTTATTAAAATGATATGCGACTTTTTAGGTTGTTTTATTCTTGATCCTCTTGTTGGATAATAAAAAAAAAAATTATCAATGTTAAGCCGATGAAAGCGATCTCAAATTCATGTTCATTCGACAGCCCATTTGATATCAAGTCGATATTTTATACATTTTTTTTTTTTTTATATATTTTATTGTTATTATTTTTTATCCTGTCTTTTTTATTTCATTTATTTTTTTTCGACATTCAAACACACAAAAATAAAAAAACCAACTATCAGTCTAATTTGCAATTGAACACCCAATTCAATTTACAAGTTAAAAGAACACGCGGTTATATCATTCAGCTTTTAAACAGGATAAACTTTAATAATAAAAAAAAATAAAATAAAATGAATTAAATTTAAAGAAAGATACTCAGTCGTTTATTCTTTCGACTTGTGAGGTATACCTCACACGTCAAAGGTACAAATGGCCAAAAAAAAATGGTAAAAAATAAAATGAAAAAAAAAAAATATATAACTAAAATAAAATTCAATTTCTTTTTCACCGTTACCAAACGCAAGTAAAGAAAAAGTATTGGCAAACAATGAAAATCAATTTCACGGAGTATATCCGCGGCAAACTTCTTCAAGTTCTTCTCATTCCTTCATTTTTTATATTTTTTTTATTATTTTTTTAACATTCTTTAAAGTTAAGATGGAAAACCCCCTCTAAAATAAGACTAAAATGTTTTTCTGCGCACTTTGGTATATAAAACAAATAAATAAAATTGAAAAATTTTTTGGATAAAATTTTCTCTTGGTTTTGCTTTTTGTCTTTCTTATATTTCATTGTTTTTTATATTTTTATTTTTCATGAAAAACCTTGAACATATGTTTCACCTCACAACCCCTAACTATCCACCAACAAAAAAAAAAAAAAAATATATATAAAAAGTATTTTGTCCCTTAAACATTCGACATTCCCATTTTAGTTTTCAACATTTTCAATTTTTCTATTTTACTTTTTTTTTGTATAAACAAATGTTGAAGTTGTTTTACTATATAAATTTTTAGAAAATAGTTTTTTATCAATGTATATATACAAAACAGTAGTAATAATTTAAATTAAACTTTGTGACAATTTAAATAATAATCATGTGAATTTATATGTACAAAGTGTTATATTTGTTATTGATTTATATTTTATATTAGTATATTTTCAATTGAAACAATTTATCAATTAGTTTAAAATTGAAATAGGGGTTAACATGGATGAGGAAATTGGATATTTAAAGAGGGAGAAATTTCAAGTTGCCCTTTGTAATTTAATTTAATATGATAGAAGCTTACAAAATAGGAAGAGAGGGCGTTAACGACATTGCTTAATTATATTTAATTTACCTTGTATAGATATGTGCAGTTATGATTAACAAAATATAATTTTTAAAAATAAAAAATATCATTTAATAATTACTCTGTAATTTTATTTGATTATTTTAATCAATATTATTACCAATTATATATACTTTTTTTTTTTTTTTTTTTTCAAATTGATTTATAAGAAAATTATAGAGAATAAATTAATAAATTGTATCAGAAATTAATTTAATTTCATTTTATATTTGAAAGTAAATTATTACATTTTTTTTTTACAAATAAAAAAAATTAATTATATAGAAATTTAAATAAATTAATAATTAATAGAATGATATAATAAAATTTCTGAATAAAAAATTTCTGAACTTACTTTTGTTGCAGTTGATAATAAAAATATCAAATTGATTTTGTTAGTTAATCACATCTGTAAAAAAAAAATTTCAAAATAATTAAATAATATATTTATTATCTCAAATAAAGACAATACATTTTGCTCATTTTATCTTGAAAACTTTATCTTCGCATTCAGTCATTTGTTAAGCAAATAATATCAAAATAAATATGTCAAATATTATTTACACATGAACTACTGAAAAAATCAAATAAAATAATAACTCAACAACATTTTAATACATTTATTACATAAAAAAAAATAAATAAAAAAAAAATAGTTATCACTCGAATAGTTTAGTTGACTGACAACTTCGTGACTCTTTAGATACCACAGTTACAAGTAAAACCAACAATTACCTTAATAATTTTATGATGATAAAATTATTTAAAAAATAAAAAACCATCAACGTCGACATTTTATCATTATACTTTTGTGTATTTAATGTAAAAGACTGTGAAATATCGCTTTGGTCATATCAGACAAGTTGATATGTCTAGTTAAAGCAAAAAAGAATTTCAAACAAAAAAAAACCCCATACAAAAGTAAAAATAAATTCAGATAAAGATGAATATTATAACCATAAAAAAAAGAATAATAAACACATATAAAAAAATTAAAAAAATGAAAAAATTTTTATGGTGATTATTTGACATCCAACTCTGATGCAGATTGCATAACAAGGAGGATGGGAGTCACGTAGGAGATAACGAGGTGAACCGGTGTGAATCTGCCCGGGACCTCGCACTACATCTTCAAAGTAGACACTGTTACTCTCATTTTTTTATAAAAAAATTTTTTTTTAATGATTACACATACCTTGATATACAAATTGTACCTAGGATCATACACATATTACACCAACATACAAGGTCATACATAACTTGATGTCCCATCTTGCTGTATTCAACACTTTTTACTTTTTTTTTTTTTTTTTCCATACATTTTACATTTTTTAACAACGTTCTATTTTTTTTTTTTTTATTTTTTTAAGCAACTTTACATCATGTAAGAGTGTTTTTTATATTTCATATTTTTTTTTTTTTTTTTTGTAAATGTAGTCCTTTGTAAATTGTATTTATAATTTCCTTAGGCATTTATGTCAAATTTACATCATTTTAAATTTTGAACATATCAACATTTGAAATGACATATTTAACGTTTAAATATATATTCAGTGTTTGTTAATTCTGTCTGTTAATGTTTTGTTGATTATTTGAATTATAAAATATTAATGAAATTTCTCTAGGGTTTTTTAAATTTTATATTTTATATTTTTTGTTAAATTTATTATTTATTACTAAATTATTTATTTATATTTGTTATATTTTTAAAGTTATTATTTGAAACATTTAAATAACTATAGTATTAAAGTTTTTCTTTTGTTTTTTATCTTGAAAAATTTTTTTAAATTTTCTATTCAACCTTTAAAACACAAATGCTTGAATAATTTTACTTTGATTATGATGAATAGATGAATCTTCAAGCTTCATCTAAATAACCACGGAAATATATATTTTTTTTTTTTTAAATTTTATTTCTTTTATGTTAAAAAGGAAACAAAGGAAAAAATGCTAGTTCATCATAAATTTTTTTTTTTTTTTTAATTTTCTTTTGAGAAGTAAATTTTATTATCTGTGGTCCAAACTGTGATTGAGTAAGATTTTAGTTATTTTCTTGATTGCAGACCCTTGTCCAAAAAATATTAAAACAAAATTAATTTAAAAAAAAAATAAAAATTACACTTTTTGACATTTTTTTATCTTATTATTAATTTTTTTTTTTTAAATTATTTAAGCTATATAACAAAATGAAGACTTTCAACAAACTGAACTTTTAATAAATCAAGATTAATGTCCACCATAAATTTACCGTGAATTTTTTTTTACATTAAACAAAAATAATAATAAAAATGAATTTAAAAAAAAAAAAAAAGTAAAATCATACATGGAAAAATAAAATATAAAAAATATAAAAAATATAATATTTTTTTTATATATTTATAAAACAATATAACAATAATTTTAAATTGACATTTTTTTTTATTTTTTTGTTTTATTATTTATATATTTTATGTAATGCTAATAAATTGATAATCAATAAATATAAATTATTTATTTTAATTTATCTATATGTCATAGAATACAATATTCATTCGTCCGACAAATGAAAATATGTATATCCATAAAAAACATAAAAAATATATATATATTTATTAAAATACATCATACTCGAATTCTAAAATATCTATCATTATTTATAACGACAAATATTTTACAACTCACTAGATATACACATGACATAAAATTCATACATCATCCCACACAGTGTGTCTTTTGCAAGTTATTCTGCCAAAAGAAATTGTTTTTTGTGTCATATATATAATAAAATATAATAAAATATAAAAAACCACATGTGAAATACCACAAAAGAGATGAAAAAATATAAACTAAAATATAAGAAACACCTATACAAACTTTTATCAAATAAATAAATATAAAATAAATATTTTTTACTAAAAATTTACTTCAATAGTTTTATTTCAAGCTTTTTTTATTTACTTTAATTTTAATTTTATATATATTGTTTTTTATATTATCAAATATTTTGTGGTTCACGATACATTTTACCAAATGAAAACAGTGAAATTTCGATTGGCTTTTTTGTTAGCTAAGAAAAAGCTATAAAAAAAAGCTCAACATGTATTAAACTGATGCAAAAAAAGATGTATCAACAATTCCCTTGACACAAAATGAACACTAACAATATATTCAAGCTGTTTTGTAAAACTACCACAAAGAATTGGAAAAAAAATTTGTAAAAAAATAGATATACCTATACCAAGATGAGGATAAAAAGAGACCAGTATAAAATTTATACATATATCTATACAAAAAATTTAAATTACCTCTTAAACCGCATTTTCAACCACAGTATGTACAAAACTGCTGGTCTAAACTCTCTAGGAATATTGAAATTCCAACAAAACTTAAACTTGACGTATACGCATACATGTATATGTGTTTAACACAACTTTTCAATAAAAAAAAAAAAAAAATCAGGTAAAGTTAAACTTGCAAAAGTATCCAGATAATATATTCAAATATAATTTTATTTTTTATATTTTTTATTTATATATTTATTTATTTATTTTTTTTTTAAATATATATTTTTATTATTATTTATTTTTACCTTTGCAAATAGCCACATGCACTAAACCACATTTTGTATCAATATATCTTAAATTTGTCAATAAAGTCAACTGAATTATTTCCTTTTAAAATATATAACCATAAAATTTATTGTACATATATATATAATAATAATTTTAAATTTAATTAAATATATTTTTTATTGTTATATTATTATTATTATATATTTTAATAATAATATTTTTATTGTTATTTTAGATTGTTGGGATATCAATTTTGCCCAAAAGCATCAACACAAAGTAGCAATATATATATAAAAAAGGGTTTATATGTACAGAGTCCATCAAAGGAATTTTTGTTATATAAAAAAATAAATAAATAAATAAAATAAAGAATGAATGATCGTTCATATAAATAAATAAATACATTTGTATTGAAAGTTGGCTATTTTATAAAAGTAAAGTAAAGCCACTAGCAATCCATCTGTAAAGGCGACGAGGCAATAAAGAATCCAACGTGAAAAGCTTCAAGCAATGCAGACAAAACCCACCCTTTTTTATATTTTTTTTTATTTTTTTTTATATATATATATTCTCAACATTTTCTGCAAATATATATTATTATTTTATATATTATTTTTCATTTTTTAAAGCCTTTTTTTCTACTATTCTCGCACAACGCTGACCGCAGCATGCGGTAAATGCTCAAAAAAGTGATGCCCTTTTGCTTATATCAAAGTGTTGGTCAAGCGAAAAAGCCTTTTAACCTTGGAACCAACCAACCAACCAACCAACTCAACCAATTTTTATCAAACCAGATTTTTTTTTATTTACTTGTATATATATATTTTTTTTTTATTATATTTATTCTTTAACCCATCATTTTATTTTAGTTTTTTAATTTCTATTTTAAAAAGAGAATATTGTCAAAAAAGATTGACACTAATGCTTGTGATCTATAGATATAGATATTATTATTTTTAATATAATATATTATTTACCTTTTGTTTATATTTATTTTATTATATTTGAGTATATTTATTTATATTTACAATGTTGATGGTACTTGGATCAAGAACACAGTGGTTCTGTTGAGCAAACAAGAGTTGCTTTTATATTTATATATAGAATCGTGTGTGTTGATGTTAAACAAATATAATAATTTTTTTTTTATATTTTTATATTTTTTAATAATCATCAGTAAATCTGTGTTAAATTATGTAATATTTTATAAAGACGACAGCTGTTGAGATCGATGCTGCATTTGTAAATTAGATCAGATGAAGAGTCATTGCTTAACTGCTTATAAAATATTGTATAAACTTATAAAATATCTTGAAATATATATATCGAGTTTGTTAATATAAAAAATATAAAAAATATATTCGTATATGCAAACTTGATAGTTTTTTTATTTATTTTTTCAGTTCAATTTTATATCATCTTGAAAATTTAATATTTATTTAGATTTTTTTTTTTATTATTTACATTGAGAAATTCAATATCACAACTTGGATTTATTTTATCATGTGAAATTTCAACATTAACTACTGATTGTAAATTTTTTTCTTTTATATATATATCTACAATTTATAATACATAATATATATATTCATTTTAAATGCACATGAAATATTTTAATTAATCATAAACTTTGAAATTCATTCTTGACAATTAAATTATAAATTGTTAGAGAAATAAAAAAAAGATAAACTATATATATATCTTGAGAAAATATGATTCAAATGAATAGACAATATAACTTGTTATGCAAAATATATATAATTTTGAACAAAAAAAAAATAAATAAATTAATAATAATAATATTAAATTTTATAATTAAAAAAAATTGCTCAAACAAACAAGTAAAAAACCTACTTAAAAATTATGAAATCAATATATAGGTATATATATAGAATTGAATTATGATCATCACCTAAATTCTTTTTAATTTTTTTATAATAATAAATGCGTTGAAAATAATGTGAATAAGCATAAAATATTCATTTATCACAAAGCAGATTATCATGGTACATTTGGTGCTGCTGTTTTGTTCAAAGAGAACAATGGAAAATAGAAGCAAATGTAGATTACTAATGGACATTACCAAATTTGTTCAATGGAAAAAAAAAAATTTAAAAAACAAAAAAAAAAGTATTTCAAATAGGAGAAAGAAATATATACCTATATACATATATATATAAATTTGATAAAAAAAAAAAAAACGTGATAATCCAGAGATGTCTGTATTGAAAATCGGAATTTCAATAAAATTGAATGTGATGCAACCACGTACAAGCATCGCGCATCTCGTTTGAACGTCCCACGTTGACGATCTTTTTTTCTATTCTATACAAAAGTCTGTGCACGAGTTAAACGATTGCACAAAATGCCTTCTCTACTTTGGCTATGCATATATACACAAGAGACACCAAGAAGTTACATCTTTTTTTATATTTTTCTCTTATATATTTATTATTTTATACTGCAAATGTGTTACTTGTCATTGATGATGATGATGATACCTTGAAGGCCTCTTTAACCATAAAACATAAAGAAATAATGTACATACATTCGCATTTTAAAAACTTTTTGATGCTCTTGATTGCTCTGACGAGTGAATCTTTTCAAGAGTAGAAAAGATATTGCCGCATTGCGGATCTTTATATATTTTTTTTTTTTAAATATATACATTACTATCTAATTTGCATGTTTAAAATAAAATGATACATATTGCTTAAGGCATTATATATATACACCTACAATGTATTGTTGAATAAATATACATCAAAGAATCATCACAAAAAAAAAAAAAACATAATAATAAATTCATTTTGTATATTATAAAATTAATTATTTTTTACACACCTAAATTATTTAGAACAAATACAAAATATTACAAAACAAAAAAAAAAAAAATAATTTATTTATAATAAATGATTTTAAATTAATTTAAAGAAAAATAATTTTTTTTTTATATTAAAATTACGATATATAAATTTAAAAAATAAAATAAAATATACATCAATAAATTTATATATATATGTAACGGATCTTATGTATATATGTTTTGTAACAATTCCCATGTATAAACGAGTGTGAAACGTATCCGGAGTTAAAATCAGAGCGGCAAACATGGTGACTCGTTATCTCGAGGATGCCACCATCAGGATTCATTTGCAATATGTTTTCAAACGTTTTTTTTTTTTATAAATTTTATTTTCATTTTTTTTTTTTGTGATTTCTATGTATGAAAGTGGGAGATATGATGATGGTAAAGAGATAAAAAAAATGGAGGGAATATATATTTCTCACTACAACTTTTTCTCATACACATTGATACATCTTCCCCTCTTAACCCCCCATTTACAACATAACATAACAATCTATATCGATTTTAAAATTTATTTTTATGACCGAATAAAGTATGCCTTAGTTTTTTTATTTATTTATTTATTTATTTTTTTTGTATAATGATGAACGTAGAGAAGATCCGCCATACCATAAACCCGATTGGGGATAACGACAGTGGCATAACGCGACTACATTGATCTTACAATGTTAAATCTTATAACCGATTGCACTAAATCCATTATTTAAAAATTGTGGATAGTCTTTGGGGATATATAAAGCGGATTAAAAGTTGCAGGGTTTGTCATTCCCACGACACCACTCACAGGTGGTGGGTGCATTTATAAAATTTAACTCTTTTTAAAAACGAGTATTTATAGAAAATATATATATAAATTAACTGACAACAGGAAATTGACTGGATTTATTTGTTTTATATTTTAATTTTAATATTTTTTTTTTATTTTTTGTTATTTTTCCTTAAGGAAAATAACAAAGAACGGAAGGATATTATATTCTTCCTTTTAAATAAAACTAGATTATATATTTTTTTATTTTATTTTATTATTGATCAACATGTTTAAGGTAAGTGTTTTTTTTTTTTTTTACTTGCTTCATATATATGTATATAAATAAATTGAAGTTTTTTTATTTTTTTTTATTACAAAAGTATTTTTTTAATAGTGATCGTAAGACAAACAATATACAGTATCAACATAATCCTTGCATTCTCGTAAAAATAAATAAAAGCTTTAAGCAAAGAAATATAACTTTTAATTACTTTTTTTAAAATTTTTTTTAATGGAAAATTTTATTATATATTTTAATTATATATATATATAAAAAATATTGTTACAGTTAATTTTGGGGATTGGATTATTGACAGTAGTATTGGCAAAACCAGAGCCACCTGTTAATTCTTATTTACCACCAGGTAGAAGTGGTAATGATAATAATAGTGGAAAACCAGAAAATTCATATGGACCACCAGGTTCTGGAAATAGAGGATTTGGTTCTCAAAATGATGATTCATTTGGAGGACAACTTCCAACTGAAGATAGACCTCCAAATGCAGGAAATAATGGTTTTGGTGGACAAGGTAATCAAGGTTATCCATCAAATGGAAAACCATCAAATTCTTATGGACCACCAGCTTCAGGAAATGGTGGATTTGGTTCACAAAGTGGACAACAAGGAAATAATTTTGGTAGACAAAATAACCAACAAGGAAGTTCATCAGTTGGAAGACCATCAAATTCTTATGGTGCTCCTGCTGCTGGAAATAGTGGATTTGGTTCATCAAGTGGTTCATCAAACGTAAGACCATCAAATTCTTATGGAGCACCAAATGCAGAAAATAATGGTGGTAATAGAGGATTACAAGGTGGACAACAGGGTAATAATCAAGGTGGCTCAATTGGTGGAAGACCATCTAGTTCATATGGAGCACCAGGATCAAGAAACAATGGAGCTACATCTCAAGGTGGACGTGGAAATCAAGGTGGTTCAATTGGTGGTAGACCATCAAACTCTTATGGACCACCACAATCAGGAAATGGTAGATCTGGTACTCAAGGTGGTTCATCAAGACCTTCAAATTCTTATGGAGCACCAACATCAGGAAACAATGGATTTGGCGGTTCCCAAGGAGGACAAGGAAATAATTTAAGTGGACGTGGAAATCAGGGTGGTTCATCAGGAGAAAGACCTTCAAATTCATATGGAGCACCATCATCTAGTGGTTTTGGTGGACAAAATAATCAAAGAGGTTCATCAGGTGGACGACCATCAAATTCATATGGACCACCAGCTTCTGGAAATGGTGGTTTTGGATCTCAAGGAGGCCAAGGTAGACAAAATAATCAAGGAAGTTCATCAAGCGGTGCAAGACCATCAAATTCATATGGGCCACCAGCTGCAGGTGAAAACAATGGTTTTACATCACAAGGAGGACAAGGAAATAATTTTGGTGATAGCCAAGGTGGTAACCCATCAAATACATATGGAGCTCCAGCTGCAGGAGGAAACAATGGATTTGAAGGACAAGCAGACGGTAAAAATATTATTTTTATTAATTTTATTTCAATAAAAATTAATTGATTTATTAAAAATGAATTAATTTTTCAAATAAAATAGCTTCAGTACCTGGAACAGCTGGACTACCATTAGAAGGTGAAGGCTATTCATCAGGTGGTCCTGGTAATGCTGGTAATGCTGGTAATAGCTTTAACGATGAAGAAAGCAACGTAAGAAATTTGTTTAAAAAAAAATTATAATTTTGATTTAACAATTACAAATATTTAATTAAATTAATTTTAGGAACCAGCCAAGTATGATTTTAATTACGAAGTTAAAGATGAACAATCGGGTGTTGAATTTGGACAAACAGAGACTAGAGATGGTGATCAAACAATTGGAATGTTCAATGTACTTTTAGCAGATGGAAGAAAACAAATAGTTAATTATGTAAGATTCACTTTGTTTTAATAATTAAAAAAATAAATTGTTTTAATATAAAATTAATAATTTAATAAATACACATAGGTTGCTGATCAAAATGGATTTAAACCAATGATAACATACGAGGGTGAAGCTAATACTGGTGGTAATTCTGGATATTCATCTGGAGGACCATCAAATGGTGGTGATTCTGGATATCCATCTGGAGGACCAGGAAATGATTCTGGATATCCATCAGGTGGACCTGGTAATTCTGGAAATGGTCAAGGAAATGGTAACGATGGTTATCCATCAGGTGGTCCTGGTGGTAAGTATTTTTAAATAAATAAATTTAAAAAAAAAAACTTATTATAAATAAATGATCAAAGGTTATCAATCTGTTGGAAATGGAAATTTTGAAAATAATCAAGGAGCTAATGGAAATGACGGCTACCCATCAGGAGGTTCAAATAGTAACAGTGGATTTGGCAGTGACAATGGTATGTCTCATTGAAAATAACATAAAATATATATTATAATAAAAAAAAATATATGAATCATAAATTTAATATGAATAAATTTAATTTCAGGTTATCCATCTGGTTCTCCCAATGGAAATAATGGCAACAGTGGTTTTAGAGAATCGAACAACAGTGGTGAAAATCAGGGTTACTCTTCTGCTCGACCTAACAGTGGTTTTGAAAATGGAAATCAAGGTGGTTATCCATCAGGAAGTGGTGGTGATGCATCCGCAAATGGTGGATATCAATATTGATTTAACTGAACATATTAAAAGCTCAAAATAATAATTACAAATAAAACAAAATATATAAATATATACTCGCCATATATATAAATAAAAAAGTTCAAATATAAAATCAAGTATTATATAAAAAAAAAATTAATATTCAACATAAAAAAAATAATTAATTATAGAAAAATTAAATTTCTCAAATATATTTTATGATAATTTGTATATTAATTTACATATTAAATTGAAAAATTATTTAATGGTTTATCAATATGAAATACCACTTTATAATTTGATACAACTTCTGTACTTGATAATATACAATGTACAATCCAATTGAAATTACCTGTTATATACTATACAAAATGAAGATTAAATTGTAATTTCTATTATATATACAGACTCATACGTATTGTTAAATCAAATTATTGATTTTCATAATATTAAGTACAATAAATGTTACACACATTAGTATTCATTTTATATATTTTTTTTCAAATAAAAAATATATAAATTAATTAAATTTTATAGTTTTTTTTATATAAATAATAATAAAAATTGATTGATTAAATGAAAAACAAATGCAGCTTTATTTACATATACTATTATAAATATTAAAAAAGAAAAAATAAAAATTACTCAATTACTTGGCTTGTTTGTAATAAAGTAATAATTGATGATTCATTAAATTTATTTGCAACTGCAATTTAATATAGAGATATAATAATAAAACTTTTGTTTTTTTATTTTACAAAAAAAATATATATATATTTCACTGTAAATTTATTAATAAATAATAAAGTTTTAAAATATAAAAAAAAATACATAATCTGTTGCGAATGATGCTATTATTGTTACAAATTTGCGGTTTTAATATTAAAGTTTTATTAACGGTTATACATTTGTGTTATGTACAAAGCCATCAAGCTAAATCACTGTATTTTATCTACTCATTGCAATATACTGAGACAACTGGGGACAAAAAAAAACAGTATAAAATGTTGAGACGAGTCATTCGATCATCACAGTTTTTCATTGTTAACTGAAAAGAACCATCACATAAAAAATGTTTTTAAAGGTAAGTTTATAAATTTATATTTTTTTATTAACATCATAAATATATTTATTTTATTATCATCAACATTATCATCATTGATATTTAAAAAATAAAAAATAAAAACAAAAAACAATATATATATTCAAAGTAGTTTAAAACGCATGGCGTCACCACAAATCGATCGAAAAGCAGATTTGCAAAAAGGGATTACAACATACATATAATCGTCTACACGACTTGTTAAAAAAAAATATAAAAATAAATAAAACAACATTTATCATGATTTTACTGTATTTGCGTGCTAAACAAATCACTAGAATACATCGGTTTACTGTCAATTTTATATGATTGATTCATGCTATTAACGTACCACTGTAGCATAACAAGAATCAAAATAATAATCATCATATTTATACATTAAAAAATAATAAAAAATTCAACAAATGCGAGTGTATTATGTATAAATAATTAAAAAAAGAATATTTAATAATATTATTATTGTGTTTATTTAGGTATTAATATTGGCAATGTTTGTGATGGAAATTACAAGTGAACCACAAGGACCAAGTTATCTTCCACCTTCTGGTGGTGCTGCTGCAAGACCAAGTGGTGGTGGTGGTGGTGGACATCCAGATGAATGGGCTGGTGTATGTTAATTTATTTAATTTTTTAATTTTTATCATCGAATGTTAAATCAAATAATTATTTTAGGATCCAATAAATTATGAGTATTCATATGAAGTACAAGACGCAGGTGCTGCATTAGATTTTGGTCATCATGAAGAACGAAAAGATGATGAAGCTAAAGGATCATATCACGTTTTACTTCCTGATGGTCGTACTCAAATTGTTGATTATGTAAATATTATATTATTAATTTTTTATTATTAAAATAAATAATTTTAAATAATTAATTGAAAAATATTTATTATTTATAGATTGCTGATGCAAATGGTTATAGACCGATGGTTAGATATGAAGGTACAGCAACATATCCAGCACCTGGACCACAACGAGGACCATCAAATGATGGTGAAGGATACAAGTACTGATAAATCAAATATATAAATAATCATTATTTTATTATAAAAATTAAAAACAAAAAAAAAATATATATTCAAAGTAAATATTTGCTTATATATACATAAATCATTCTATAAATTATGCATCAGCATAAAAAAAAAGTTCTGTTTTTTTTGATAGATTATCGAGTGTGTATTTTCTTCTTCAAATAAAAACAAAAAATGATATATTATGATAAAAATAAAAAAAAAAAAAAAAAAACAAACAAATGATCAATATTTTTTTATAAATTTAAAATAATATTTCATTTAATATTCTACACTTTGAATGACACAAAAAAAAAAAACTTTACTATTATTGACGTTGATATGTTTAAAAAAAAAAAAGGAAATATATTTTATCTTTTTTATATTTTTTATGATAGAGTTCACGTCATTTATGTGTTTAACTTATGCCAATAACCACACACTTTGCATAAATATATTTATATATATACCTTTCACTCAAGTGGCTGATTATTGTCTCATGTAAGATGGATTATTTGATGAAAATTATTTGAATATATTTTATATAATATTGTGTATTTTATTAAATTTAAATATTATTTTAGTAATTTTAAAATTACAAATTTATGAATATAGTAAAACAAAAAAAAATTAAATAATAATTTTTTAATAATCACACCACAATATTGACAAATTATGATGATTTTTTATTTCATATTTTATTAAAAGCTTATTATTATTTGTAAAATAAAATTATATTTATGTTGGCTAGCCACAAATAACTCATGAAAATTTTGTTGATATTCATTGAAGGTATTATTAACAGGTGTATATTTATACTCTCATTATAAATACACAAATTTATTAATACAATATCGATAATAATTTATAAATTTACTATAAAATAATAATAACAATAAATATTGTTTTTTAAAACTATAAATATTTATTTATTATTTAAAATATGCAAAAATAAAATATGAAAGTGTCGCGTGTGTATTGATAAACATAAGATATGTATGAGTTTGTTGACATTTATTAATTTTATGTATATATTTTTTAAATTATAAGTTGTAAGCAAATATAGACATGAAAATAAAAAATATAAAATGATATTATACACACGCGACAGTCAATCAATTTTATAATATTCATGTTCTATTTTAAAATGAACAATATTTTATATTATTACGAGACTGATTACGCGCCTTCGGCTCTGTAATAGCATCAAACAGACAATGGTTTTTATTATTATTATTGAAAAATCGACGTTGATAAGGTGTAATTAAAGTAAAATTAAAGAAAACGAGAATTTTATAATAATTAAAAATAAATAATAAGTTATTTTTTAGAAAATGTTTGAATTGTAACAGGAATACAAGATAATAGAACAGGTAAAAAGGTATACAGACCATTAAATAATTTTTGTTAATCATTGATCAAATTTTAATACTCTAATTTTTTTGAAAGTTTGTCGACAGTTTTCTATAGGTCGAATACCTCTTCGATCATTATATATGCCTAATAGAAAATTCAAAATTTTTTTGAAAAACAAAAAAAATTCAAATACCTCTTCGATCATTATATTTGCCTAATAAAAATTCAAAATTTTAAAAAAAAAAAAAATTCAAATACCTCTTCGATCATTATATTTGCCTAATAAAAATTCAAAATTTTTTAAAAAAAAAAAAATTCAAATACCTCTTCGATCATTATATTTGCCTAATAAAAATTCAAAATTTTAAAAAAAAAAAAAAATTCAAATACCTCTTCAGTCATTATATTCTCCTATTACAAATTAAAAATTTTTCGAATTTGTATCAGGCAAATATAATGACTGAAGAGGTATTCGAATTTTTTTTTTTCGAAAAAATTTTGAATTTTTATTAGGCAAATATAAAAACTGAAGAGGTATTCGAATTTTTTTTTTTCAAAAAATTGTATAATGTAATACTATTGATATCTCGAAAAGTATCAATCGAAGAAAAAAAGTATAAAGCGCGTTGAATACCTGTTTGTGAGTTCTACAATCCTAATATAACTCAAAATTTTTTCGATATATTTTTCGATATGTTACTATCGATATATCAAAAAATATCGATCCTAGAAAAAATGTATAAATCGATTTAGAATCGTCTTTTCGAGACATAAAATTTCGATATATCTCGAAATTGATTCGATATATTTTTCGATATGTTACTATCGATATATCAAAAAATATCGATCCTAGAGAAAATGTATAAAACGATTTAGAATCGTTTTTTCGAGACATAAAATTTCGATATATCTCGAAATTGATTCGATATATTTTTCGATAAGTTACTATCGATATATCGAAAAATATCGATCCTAGAAAAAATGTATAAATCGATTTAGAATCGTCTTTTCGAGACATAAAAGTTCGATATATCTCGGAATTTATTCGATAAATATTTCGATATGTTACTATCGATATATCGAAAAATATCGATCCGGAAAAAAAATTATAAAATGCATCGATTACCTCTCGAATAGATCAATCCAAATCGATTTATATTTTTTTTCTAGGATCGATATTTTTCGATATATCGACAGTGACATATCGAATGATTTATCGAATAAATTTCGAGATATATCGAAATTTTATGTCTCGAAAAGACGATTCTAAATCGATTTATACATTTTTTCTAGGATCGATATTTTTCGATATATCGATAGTAACATATCGAAATATTTATCGAATAAATTCCGAGATATATCGAACTTTTACATCTCGAAAAGGCGATTTCAAATCGATTTATACTTTTTTTCTAGGATCAATATTTTTCGATATATCGATAGTAACTTATCGAAATATTTATCGAATAAATTTCGAGGTATATTGAAATTTTATGTCTCGAAAAGACGATTCTAAATCGATTTATACATTTTTTCTAGGATCGATATTTTTCGATATATCGATAGTAACTTATCGAAATATTTATCGAATAAATTTCGAGATATATCGAAATTTTATGTCTCGAAAAGACGATTCTAAATCGATTTATACATTTTTTCTAGGATCGATATTTTTCGATATATCGATAGCAACATATCGAAAAATGTATCGAATGAAATTCGAGATATATCGAACTTTTACATCTCGAAAAGGCGATTTCAAATCGATTTATACTTTTTTTCTAGGATCAATATTTTTCGATATATCGATAGTAACTTATCGAAATATTTATCGAATAAATTTCGAGGTATATTGAAATTTTATGTCTCGAAAAGACGATTCTAAATCGATTTATACATTTTTTCTAGGATCGATATTTTTCGATATATCGATAGTAACTTATCGAAATATTTATCGAATAAATTTCGAGATATATCGAAATTTTATGTCTCGAAAAGACGATTCTAAATCGATTTATACATTTTTTCTAGGATCGATATTTTTTGATATATCGATAGTAACATATCGAAAAATATATCGAAAAAATTTCGAGTTATACTAGGATTGTAGAACTCAAAAAGAGGTATTCAACGCGCTTTATACTTTTTTTCTACGATTGATACTTTTCGAGATATCAATAGTATTACATTATACAATTTTAAAAAAAAAAAAAATTCGAATACCTCTACAGTTTTTATATTTGCCTAATAAAAATTCAAAATTTTTTTGAAAAAAAAAAAATTCAAATACCTCTTCAGTCATTATATTTGCCCGATACAAATTTGAAATTTACAAAAAAAAAAAAATTCGAATACCTCTTCAGTCATTATATTTGCCTGATACAAATTCGAAAAATTTTGAATTTGTAATAGGAGAATATAATGACTGAAGAGGTATTTGAATTTTTTTTTTTTCTGAAAAAATTTCGAATTTTTATTAGGCTAATATAATGATCGAAGAGGTATTTGAATTTTTTTTTTTCAAAAAAATTTTGAATTTTTATTAGGCTAATATAATGATCGAAGAGGTATTTGAATTTTTTTTTTTCGAAAAATTTTAAGATGTGTAACTATCGATATCTTGAAAAATATCGATCCTAGAAAAAAAGTATAAATCGATTTGAAATCGTCTTTTCGAGATCTAAAAGTTCGATATATCTCGAAATTTATTCGATAAATATTTCGATATGTTACTATCGATATATCGAAAAATATTGATCCTAGAAAAAAAGTATAAATCGATTTGAAATCGCCTTTCCGAGATGTAAAAGTTCGATATATCTCGGAATTTATTCGATAAATATTTCGATATGTTACTATCGATATATCGAAAAATATCGATCCTAGAAAAAATGTATAAATCGATTTAGAATCGTCTTTTCGAGATCTAAAAGTTTGATATATCTCGAAATTTATTCGATAAATATTTCGATAAGTTACTATCGATATATCGAAAAATATTGATCCTAGAAAAAAAGTATAAATCGATTTAAAATCGCCTTTTCGAGATGTAAAAGTTCGATATATCTCGGAATTTATTCGATAAATATTTCGATATGTTACTATCGATATATCGAAAAATATCGATCCGATAAAAAAATTATAAAATGCATCGATTATCTCTCGAATAGATCAATCCAAATCGATTTATATTTTTTTTCTAGGATCGATATTTTTCGATATATCGACAGTGACATATCGAATGATTTATCGAATAAATTTCGAGATATATCGAAATTTTAGATCTCAAAAAGACGATTCTAAATCGATTTGTACATTTTTTCTAGGATCGATATTTTTCGATATATCGATAGTAACATATCGAAATATTTATCGAATAAATTCCAAGATATATCGAACTTTTACATCTCGAAAAGGCGATTTCAAATCGATTTATACTTTTTTTCTAGGATCAATATTTTTCGATATATCGATAGTAACATATCGAAATATTTATCGAATAAATTTCGAGATATATCGAACTTTTAGATCTCGAAAAGACGATTTCAAATCGATTTATACTTTTTTTCTAGGATCGATATTTTTCAAGATATCGATAGTTACACATCTTAAAATTTTTCGAAAAAAAAAAATTCAAATACCTCTTCAATCATTATATTAGCCTAATAAAAATTCAAAATTTTTTCAGAAAAAAAAAAATTCAAATACCTCTTCGATCATTATATTAGCCTAATAAAAATTCGAAATTTTTTCAGAAAAAAAAAAAATTCAAATACCTCTTCAGTCATTATATTCTCCTATTACAAATTCAAAATTTTTCGAATTTGTATCAGGCAAATATAATGACTGAAGAGGTATTCGAATTTTTTTTTTTTTGTAAATTTCAAATTTGTATCGGGCAAATATAATGACTGAAGAGGTATTTGAATTTTTTTTCTTTTTTCTACTTTTACCAGAAATGAAAAATTTTTTCGTAAAATTCTGAATTATAACAGGATAATAGAACAGGAAAAGAGGTATTTCAAAGAGGTCATCATATATTAAATTATGCAAATTATTTTATGTATAGTAACATGTTTGTGTGAGAGAAAAATATTAATATTATAAACAAATGCTGGAAAATTTAAACCAATTATCAGATTACGAATAAAATGCGGTCAAGTGTACTTTTTATAATAGAATAAAATAAAAGTTAATCAAAATAAAGTTTCTCCAACAAATCACATTTTTTTAAGAAAAAATATAAAAGAAATGGTCAATGTTTTTGCGTGTGACATAAACTTTCTGTATGTAAAAAATATAATTAAAATAAAAAATTATTAATTATTATTCTTTTATGAAAATTATCAGCTTGTAATTTATTTTTATTCTTTTTTTTGATAATTAATTAGTTGTACTTTTATAATTTATAGTTGATAATTTCGTTGTTGTTTTTTTTATCGTAATTAATTGGTTTTTTTTTTTATATGAGATATATTTTATGTTACATACTTTAAGTTGGATTATTTTTTAATCAACAATATCTACATTAGTCATACATCTGATGAGTAATAAACAAATCATTAATGACGTTGATTATAATTTAGTAAAGTAATCAAATATTAAATATCAAAATGACAAGT
>WSYQ01000783.1:0-29703 GCA_011426435.1 Lysiphlebus fabarum
TAATTAATTGGTCATTGACTTGAGTGCATTTTTAAAAATAAATATTTATATTGTACATTGATGCGCTTGATGATGAATTATGAAATATAATTTTGGGCCTCGTGATGAAAGTATATTTGATTAAAGAAAAAAATACATATGTTTATATATAAAAAAAAAAAAAAAGAGGGGAGTTTGTCCCCATCAGTTGTTGATCGTATAACAAACAAGGAGACGGGCCAAGCCTATGGGCATACAACAACCAAAGTACCAACCCGTCATTGGTCATCAGCTTGATTCATCTAGTCAGTGGGCGGAGATAGATTCATTTTATATTATAGAAAAAAATTTTTTTTTTTATCTAATTAATATTTAATTGTAAAAATTATACTTCATTTATTACTCTATTTTAAAAAAAAAATTTTTTTTTTTTTTCAATTTTCATTTTTTATAAATTTACAATAATTATATTATTTTTTAACAATTAAAAATATAAAAATACATAAATTAATAAATAATAATATAAATAAACTAAAAAAATTTATAAATTTGTTATAAAAATTATAAAGAAAAAAGTAAAAAATTAATTTTTATTTTTTTTTTAATTTTTAATTTTAATTATTAATAAATTAATTTTGTATATTAATAATAATAAAATGGTATATTATATTTGAATAAATTAATATATTTAATAATTAATTTGAACAGGTTTTTAAATACAGTTGATACGTTACTGAATAAGTGCATCAAGTTCATTCACACGAGTATGTCTCGCTAAATATAATATGGCGGTTGGTACCCTCATTCGTTTTACCATACATACAAATAAAATAAATAAATAAATTTTTTAATTTTTTTTCACCCCTCTCTGTACCCTTAAATTCAACACCCCTGTGATTACACATTCTCTTTTCTTTCTCACTTTTCTTTGATAAATGCAACGAAACCCTTTAATTTTTTCTTTTTTTTTTTTTCAATTATTTAAATATTTTTATTTTTTTTATTGATAATTTATTTATATTTTATTCAAAAATTTTTATTGTCATCATAATATTTTACAAAGCTTTTTGTCTTATATTTTTTATAAACATATTTGGATTAATTATTTTTTATTTTCATTGTTTGTTAATTTATTTTAAAATTATATTCATAATTATTTTATAAATATTATTTATTTATTTTAATTTTATTTACTTTTTTATATATATGAATTTTTATTTTTATTTCGACAAATTAATTTATGACTTTATGAGGCTATTGCACATAGTATATAAATTTTTTTGATGACTATCATCATTAATTTTATTTTGACACGCAATAAATGTCAGCAAAAATTACGTAAATATATTTAATTTTTATTTTATATATTTAACAATTTAAAATAACAAATAACTGTGTAAAAAAAATATAATAAAATTTTAAAATTTAAAAAATTATATAAATTAAATTAAAATAATAATATAATTTTTTATCTGGTCAACCGTTGGTCAACATTCTGATGATGAAAAAGGGAACAATTTTAATCTTAAAAATAAAAAATAAACAATAAGATGAGTATGCATATAATTTTGGGGCCTTTGGTCAAAAGAATATATTTTTTTTTATTCCCCTTTATATATATATTTTTTTTTTATATCTTTTCAAGAGAAATATTCTCTCACAGGGGTCAAATATAAATACATTAATTTAAATTATATACATATACACACATAATGCAACAACAATGCATACAAAAAGCATAATTAAATAAAACAAAAAAAAATAAATAAAATTATATTTATTGTTGGTTGATGATGATGATGATGATGTGTTTAATGGGTCAATTGAAAATGGGCCCTTATCAAAATACAATACTGACTGGGTCTGATGGCGATGTATATTGTTGAAGTACATATACGATTGAGGCCATTAAACTTTATATAAAACCAAAGGTTCATATTGGGATGAGAGGCAAAAGAGAAAAGGAAACTCAGAAGAATATATATATATTTTTTTTTTTATTTTTTTTTATTATTTTTCATTGCAAACTGCTCTTGGATTTTGCCACATATATATACTACTTGTCTCACATACATTGACTCGTACTACTTGTTTCAGTATTTTTTATTTTCTATTGCCTTTCTTTCCCTCAAGATCAGTAAATTTTTTTTTTATTATAATTTTCTTTTTTTTAATATTTTTTTCTCTTTTTTTCTTTACTCTCTTATTTTTATTTTTTGTCTTTGTATATGCAACTTGCTGACTTCTCATTTCATTTGCTGTAAAAAATTATTTACCCAGGACACGATATTCAACATTGGCTCCAGTTCAAAGGGTTATTATATTTATTATTTATTGTTGTTGTTGTTTTTTTTTTTTATAAATAATACAATTATTAAAAAAGAAAATTAAATTTTAACAGTAATTTAATATTGATATTTATTTTAATAAATTTAATAAAATATTTCTTTTTTTATTGAGTATTAAAAATTGAAGGGTGATAATATTTCCCATATCAATTTTTTATTTTTTTATTTTATGGATTAAATTATAAAGATGATACATGACATAAATTGCAAAAAAAAAAAAAAAATACCGGTATTATTTTTAAAACGAGGAAATAAAAAAAAAAAAAGACATAAAAAGTGAAATGAGAAAGCAAATTTTGCACGATATATATATATTTTTTTTTTATACATACATAATAATAATTTTTAAAAAGCAGCATGAAATGTCATCGTGAATTTAATTCTTTTATTTTTATTGCTTTCAGGTGACCTATACTGTCTACAGGGGGTCTACAGTTGAACCTGAATTCACACCACCTGGTTTGAGCTATTCTCTACATATTATCCCCTTTTTTTAATATCAAGACCAATAAAAAATTTTTTAAAAAGTAAAATATGATGATGATGATGATAATTTTTGAAGAAAAAATTAAAAGTATATATAAGCAAGTAGCTGAGGTAGCTAAGGAAAAGGATGTAGCTAAGGAAAAAGTGAGAGTAACTGAGGTAGCTAAGGAAATAATTATACACTGCAATTAAATATATTCAAATGAAATAATAAATAAATAAATATATGACAACATAAAATACGAGAATAAAAAAAAAGGTTTTTATAATCTAGTTGTCAATTTGAATGAGACAACTTTGTTAAATAATTAAAAAAAAAAAAAAAGAAATTGATATATTTAAAAATTAAACACTGGTTATATTAATAATAATATTTATAAATAATAATAAATTTTTGAAAAAAAAATATATTAATAATGTGATGCTGTTTACTTGATGACACTAACCCGTAGATCCGAACTTGTGGGCTATTTAATATGCATACCGCAAGCTCCTATCTACCGGTACATGTAGTCAGGCCGTCGTTTTTGACTTTGCCGTCATTCCAACATGATCGACTTGAATTTCTTTTATTTATTTATTTAATTTTTTTCAATAAAAAATTATTAATTATATTTTATTAATTAATTATTTAATTTTTAAATCATCAAAAAGATCTTCAAGTTCATGATAAATTTTGACAAAGCAGAGCACAGTCAACCGACAATAATTATTATAATACATAATAATAAAGTGAAAAATTATATAAAATAATATTTATAATAAAAAAAAATAATGGAATAATTTTTTATTTTATTTCACAATTTTTTTTTTATATTGCAGTTTTCATTGTCAATGGAAGGAATGATAAAATAATAATTATATCTAAAAGTGAGTTTAAATATATATATTTAAAACATTTTTTTATGTTGTATTTTGTTATAATTGTATCAATATTTTATGTATAATAATTATTAATTAAATATAATTTTATTTGTGATATTAAAAATAAGAAAAATAATAATAATATTTTTGTGTTTGTAAATTGTTGTTTGTTAATATGATGTTGATGTTTATTGTTTTTATATTGAAATTATAATATGATAAATAAGTGATTATTTTGCGGCGATGCCTGGGTGAGGTAGTAGGTTGTATAGTAGTGAAATTGCAGTTTATTTTGCATATATAAAATCCACTGTACAACTTGCTAACTTTCCCAGTTGTCGGCGCCTCAACGTTGGACACTTGAAAATTTTAAAAATAAAATAACAAATTAAGAAGATACAAGCAGAAGATAAACAAGATATAAAAATCAATGGAAAAATTAATTTTAAAAAATTTAAAAAAAAAAAAAATTTTGACATCAAACATACGTAGGGCAAGTTGTTGTGATCATCTTTCATTTGAGTTTCGACTGGAGTTTTTAAGGGCGCAGACAGTCTTGGGTGAGAAAGAATGAAAAGATTTTTTTGAAAAAAAAAAAAATTTAATTTAAAAAAAATAGCTATATAGTTTTATAGAATTATACATATAATAAATTATAAAAAATTTTTTAATTTTTTTATAAAAAAAAATCATTTTGCATGGATAAAAAAAAAAAACAAAAAAAAAAATTGTTTTTTTAAATAATTAGAATTAGAAAATAAGAAAGAGTGGTGGAAAAAAAAGAAGGCATCAGCGGTGAGGCATTTTTAAAAATGAAAAAAAAAAAAATTAAATTTTTTTTTTTTTTTTTAAATAAAAAAAAGCCTTTACCGCTCCGCCGGTTCCCTGAGACCCTAACTTGTGACGTCGCGTCCGATATCTCACAGGCTAGATTCTCTGGTATTGGCGATTAATTCAGCCTATTTTTTTATAATTTAAAAATAATGGTGAATTTAACAAAATAAATAAACAATAAATTTGTATAATTAATTTAAATTATAAGAATAATATTTGTTAATTATAATAAAATAAATAAATAAATAAGTTTGTTAATAATTTTAGATTATTTATAAATTTTTGTTTTTTTTTATTTTCAACTTTTAGATAATATTGCTTAGTATTAAGTATATTATTATTATTATTATTATATATATTTATTAATATTAAATTAGAAAAATTGTATGACAATTTAACAATATTAAATATAAAAAAAAAAAAAAAAAAAAAAAATAATGATAAATTGTTATTTATTTAATTTTTAAAATTCACTCAATTCATCATCTGATACAGCATTTCTTTTTTGTCCATTAACAAGTCTACTTAATTCAGCAGCTGAATAACCAAGTAAATTCTTCAAATCACAATCAAATTTATATGCAAATCTTCTACCAGGTACTTTTGATATCATATCACCTTCATAATAATAACGTAGAGCACGACTTAATTTTTCATAATTCATTGATGGTTTATTTTTTCTTTTACCCCATAATTGTGCAACTGTTTCTGGACTTTCTAATCTAAATTGTCCTTCAGTACCTTCCCATAATATAATATCTCTGTGTTCTTTTGATGTTAATAATTCTAATATAAATTGCCAAAGTTGTATTTGACCACTATTTGTTGTTTTATTTAATTGTATTGATTGTGATGATGTACTTGATTCAGATTGTGTTGTATTACCACCATTTGTATGATTTTGTTCTTGTTGGGTTGTTATTAAAGGTGGTAGTGGTGGTGGTGGTGGTTGATGATAAATTGATGGTGGTCTTTGTTGTATATTTCTTTGAATTGAATTTACTTTTGTTTGATTATTTTGTATTGTAGCTATTTTAGTTTCATTATTATCAATTGAATTATTTTTAATTGTATTATTTTGTATTGTATTTAATTTAATTTTATTATTTTGATTTATATTTAATTTTTTTTTATTATTATCATCATTTTTTTCAATTAATTCTGGATCTGGTTGTACAACAGCAATAAATTTACATTTTTTTAATAATTCAAGATGTGTCCAAAATACATCATCAGGATCATCAGGTACTTTACATTGAAAATCTGATAATTGTAATGCACATAATTGTGCACCAGTTATATTCCAATCTGATAAATGTATTTTTTTTAAATTAAATTGTCTTACTGCCCATTGAAGCCAATGTTTAACATGTGTTTGATTCCAAAGCATTGGATCATTTGGAATTTTTAAACGATCCTATAATTTTAATAATAAATAAATTTTTATTTATAATTTTATATAATTAAAAAATAATAAATTATTAACCTGTTCTTGTTTGTATTGAGTATCAATCATCCATCTGAGAACTTTTGATTTAGATGATCCTTGTGGAGTAACTGGTTCTTTTAAATATATTAATTTAATAATTAAATTATAAAAATAAAAATAATAAATTATAAAATATTATTATTTAATTACCATTATTTTCAGGTACTTCAGAATAATCATCAGCTGGTTTTAAAACATCAATTATATTTATTTTTTTTTGTTGATATTTTATTTCAACATTAACTTGAACTAATCCTTCACCTTGGACACATTGGTCAACTAAATTTTTATGTCCTTCCAACTGTAATTTAATTCAATTTAAAGATATTAAAGATGTTGTAAACTTAGAATTATACAAAATACATTATGATTAACTAAATAATTAAATTAAAATTATTTAAAAAAAAATACAAACTTCTTGTGTATCTTGTAGCCAAAATTTGAAATCACTAATATCATAATTAGATCTATTTTGTAGTAAACTTTTGAGCTTTGTCAAAGGTTCACGTATATCCATATGTTGTAATAAAACTGCTTCATTACTGTTGTCATCACCAATCATTGAATCAACATCTGGATAATTTGTTTCAGTATCTAATACTGAACTTCCATGGTCCAGACCTGATAAAATGTCATCATCTTGAGTTAGCAATGTTTCTGGTTCCATTTTTATTGGTTTTAAACCATAATCATCATCACCATCATAACTAAATAAACAAATTTTATAAATTTATTAATGACAATAAAAATTAACTACTTAATTAATTATTAATATAATCAAAACACTTTTTTTTTTATCAACTATTATAAAATAATATAAACAAAAAAAAAAAAAAACAAGTATTGACATATTTTTAGGTTATATTTTTTATAGGTATATTATTAAATGCTCTACCTTCTTTCTGAATCTGAACGTTGGCTTGAATGAGCCATTATGATTTTTAAAAAAACAATTTCAATGTTATAATAATAGTTATTCACTTTTTTTAATATCAAAACTAAATCAATCAACAATTTGTTGTCGTGTAATAAAAATTATTTGTTGACGCTGTACACATATGTATGTACATACACATTACAATATTACATACACAGACATCTACAAGCATAATATTTTCATGAACTTTGGAACGCGAGATAACACGAGATGTGTGACTCGAACAAAGAATATAAAACCAACATCAGGGTGCAGCACTTTTGAGTGCTTTTGAGTTCTCATGAACTCAGCATCCAAATTGATCCAGATTCCAAGATGATTGATGAATGATGAAGATGATCCAGATTCCAAAATATAAAATCGCATATAAATGTAAATACCAATTATTTTATATATTTAAATGATAAAATTTAAATATTTAGCTTTTTTTTATATAAATTACTAATATTTTATATTTTTAGCAATAGCAATTAGATAAAACAATAAAATAAATTATATTAAATTTTTAAATTTATCATAAAAATATAAAATAAAAAAATTTTAAATGGTAGTGATTTTATAAACATTTTAAAGATTATTATTTTTATTATTATCAGGTCAAGGCTAATATTTATTATGAAAAAATTCCATCGTTAATATCTAAATATTAAAAATTATTTTTTTTTTTTTTAATTCTTATCACTTATTTTTAACTGGTTATTAGTATTTTTTACCTCCCCCAGAAAAAAATAGTCAAGGTATACGTGGACGAGGTGAGTGAAGGGGAGTGGAAGAGGTGAGTAAAACCATCAGCAGTTTAAACGAAAAAAATTATTTGTGTCGTGACTGTTGATTAAATATGATGGGTCGTGATTAAATTATATAATTTTTTTTTTTTTTTATAATTATAAACTATATTATCATATAAAATAAAAATTTTTATTATCATAAAATATTCATTAATAATAAAAAAAGTGTTTTTTTTTTTTGTTAAAAATGTGCGAATTAGCAAAAATAGTTTTGCTGATTATTTTATTAAATTTTTTGAATCATAATGGTAAGTTTGGTTAATTAATAATAATATCCTATATAAAAAAAAAATTTATACATAAAAAACAAAAAAGAGTATTATATAAAATTATTATATGAAAGTATTATAAAAAAATGTTTTGTTAAAAGTAATAATAGATTTTTTTTAATTTTTCTGATGGCTCGTGTATACGTTTGATATACCTACCATTTAAAAACAAAATGTTCAATTCAACAAATGTTTGTTTATAAATTATATAATTTATTAGCTATATTTGTTTATTTAATTTATCATGAAATCGTAAACTTAGTTTATATTTAAATAAATTATATCAAATATTAAAATTTAATAGGCACATTACATTGATATGTGTATAGTCAACTTTAATTATATTATTTAAAAAAAAAAACAAATTGACAAATAAAAACACGTGTCTTTCAATCAACTGAACAGACATAAAATGTATTTTATTCGCTAGTTTGTTTTTACATGATTGTATATGGTTTTTTGTGGCTGGAGACACTTTTTGCGTTAATAGGCGTTAATATTAATTGATTTTTTTTGGAATAGACTTAAATTATTGGAAATCGAAATCTCTAGATAGATCTTTTAAAAGCTTATTAAAAAATTCGAAATTTAGAAGCTCATCTTCTCTGTAACCATCGGTGGGAATCACACGAAATTTTTTCAGGAGAATGTCAACATATTGAAGGGTGCACCGAAAAAATTATTTTGTCTTAATCTTTATTTAATTATGAGTTATGAATTTGTAAATATTGTTAGATTTTTGTTAGTCATATGCTTGTTAGTTCAGTGCGTTGAGCGTAGAATTTATTAGCGTTTACCGACCCCAATCGTGGATCTATGGCCCACCCTTCTAGTCTTCTTGGCCCCACCACTTTTTACATATGCTAGACCCATGGAGGTCTATACATGCATATATCTATGTAATACTACCAAGAAGACAACTAGAGACCAGGAGAATCAACTATAGGAGTGGGGACGGCTTGATATACGTCGTAAATGTAGAGTACGCCACTTTAGATATTTAATTGCGCACTACGTAATGCGCTGATTAGTCTTTGCGTTTCTAGTCTTCTTGCTTTAAAGTTTAAAAAATTTAAAAAATTTAAAATATATGCAATAACTGATAAAAAAAATATGTACGAATAAATTTTTTTATTATAGATACATATTATATGTATATTAATATTATTATATATTATTATTATTATATTATATGAAAGTAGGAAAAATATGAGTGTATAAAAAAATAAAGAAAACTCATTTCATTGCTATCAGTATTACTATTTATTAACCAACAATGTTATTATTTAATATTTATCTAGAATTATTATATTATTATTTAAACTACGCGGGAATTGCAGTATTCCATGATTTCAATTTTGATTGGTAGAGTAGTGTTAGTGCCTGTTTGTTTACACATACACTACAATAAGTCTCGGATTTTAGGACAATAGCGTAGCAAGATGGGCACAACATTTAGCGTTATATTATACTGGCCTCTCAAGCTTTACATATCAGTACGACGTTGCCGTCGGCAAGCAACCTTAATTTTTACGACGAAGATTGAATAATTTTATAATTGCAGGGGAAGGATTCAAACTTCAAGAATCTAATGAAGAAAAAATTTTTTCATTTATGAATGTCTTTCCAAGTCATGAGATATCTGCATCCAGTGGTGAATATGTCACCGTATGGTTAAATGTTGAATATAGACATGGTTCAATGTGCACAATCAATGAAATATATTCAGTATGGGTAATTATCCTAAATTAAAAAAAAAAATTAATTACATAAAACTATATGTTAGTGATAAAATATTATTTATAATTCAGATGGAACAAAGTAAATTTCAAAGAGTTGGAGCATGTGGGTTTCGTGCCCTTGCTGACGATATTAAGGATACCATCTGGAATATTATATATGGAACTAAAAATATGAAAAATTATAGTGGAAAATTTGTTGTACATGTTAAAAAAAACATGAAATATATATCAAATATAGAAATGCCAAAAATTCAAGTAAGAATAACTAATTAATAATAATTTTATATTTATTTTCCAATGTAATGAATAATGTAATATATATATCATTTTCTCACAGTTTTATAAAGACACTCGAGCAATTATTCCACTTGACATATTTGAAAAAAGCTACTGTATTATTAAGAGTCCAAATAATGAAATTATTCATGCTGTAGGTCCAGCATATATAATTAATGAAAAGGATAAATACGATGGATCTAAAGTATGGATGATTAAATATTTTGACGATAATAATATTGAGATTAATGAAAAAAAATATAGCATTTCATTTGAGGGTAATTAATAATTTATTTTTTATTTAATTTATAATTTCATCATGTTCTTATGGTGTTATTATAATAAATTAAAATAATTATATTGTTAACAGGCGAATTTCTTAGCTTAATTATTATTATTAAATTAAATTAATTTATAATTAATTTTTATTTTAGATAAAATCACACCTGGAATGAACATAACTCAAGAAAAATTGTCGAATAATGTTTTATTGATTAAATTACAATGCTTTGTACATTTTGTTAAGATAACTCAGTGTTCTTTTCATGGACCATCTGGTATTACAATTAATGATGATGCTGACTATAATGGTAAAGAGTATGTAATTATTATTAATATTTTTTTGATAAAATTATAATAACTAAATATTAATTCAATTTATTAATTAAATATTTGTTATTAATTAGGTTTGATTTTCAAGTAACAAATTTAGGAACAAATGATTATTCTGAATATTCAACATGTGAATTGACTATAAAAAATTTGACATCAAATTATGAGGGAAAATGGGAGTGTTCCATCCGAGATGATAAACAAATTGCAAATGGCACAACGATTATTAAAGATCAATCAAAATTAGAAACTGTTGAAATTTTTCAAAAAATTGGCACCAAATTCACTGTAAGTATATAAACTAATGAATATTTCAGATTAAAATATTAATTTTTATATTAAATTCATCAGATAAATTGTACTGACAATAATCAATGGGAGGAATGCTCAATTGAACATCTAAATGGTCAATTTGTATATAAAACCTTAAATGATTTACCAAATTTATTATATAATCCATGGAATACAAGAAACGATGATAAAATTTGTTCACTAACAATTGACCAAGCAAATAAAACATTGAATGGTAATTGGACATGTAATGTTTTTTATAACAACAGAAAAAATATTATTGAAAAAAAATTTATCGTTCACGTTTCAGGTAAAGTTATTGTATAGTATAGTTATATAATTTTTTTTTTTAAATTAAATTTATACATGCATAATTATAATATTATATATCATCATTTTAATATTATAATAAAATTGTTTTTTTTTTTTTTTTTTTACATGAAACAGAGGATTTTGCAAGAGCTGAAGTAAAATATAAAATTTTTAATGGAAAAAATGAAACAATACTAGAAGCACGTCCATTCCCAACTGATAACAATAATATAAAAAATATCACAAAATGTACATGGGAACATCCAGTTAACAATAAATATTTGGAAAACGACTTTGATTATTCCATAACAAATCATAATAATGTTTGTCAACTTGTAATTAAATGTAAGTTTATACATAAATATACGTAATTTAGTATAAAGATATAATAATTATATAATTTCGTAAATAATTATTTGATTTAATATATTTTTATTTTTAACAGATCCACAAGAGTATGATAATGGAAATTGGTCCTGCACTATGACATTAATTTCATCTGCTGGTGCACTAGATACTTATGTAGCAACATTTATTGTACATGATCTTCAAATATATTCAAAGATTTGGAGATATGTAATTTTTCTTTTGGCCATAATTGTATTATTTTTAATAATAATATTAGTTGGGTGGTGCTTTGTTTCTAAAGTTAAAAATGCAAAGTAAGTATAAATAAATTTAATGTAATTATATAAAAATTAGTAAGAATACTTACATATATATACTTATATATATTTTTTATTTATTTTACAGATATCAACAACAAAAAAAAATTGTCAAACATGTTTTGTATAGTCCAATGAGCATAACAAAAAAATAATAATTATAAATAAAAGTCAATTAATATAGAAAATCAATTATTAGATTTCGCATTATGAAGAAATTTTTTTGTAAGTTTTTTATTTACTATATTGAACTTTTCCATATGTTAAATAGCAAAGTAAAGTAAAATTAAAATTCATAATAACGAACAAAATTTATAAGAACAATTTAAAAAAAATTGAATACATAATTTTTATTTTATCTTGTGTAATAATTAAGTTTGTTTGTTAAAATAAAAAAAAAAAAAAAAACAATAAATACTAGTTGTTAAAGTACTCTGTTGAAAACCTTTTTTTTTTATTATTATTTGTATTAAAGGTGGATTCACAGTCACTACATATTGCCTTACGACATTCCTAACGATCCCGCGTGGAAATGTATATATGTATTTTCGAAATGAAAAAAAAATTAACTTTAACATATTTTAATTATATATCCACTTTTAGTAATTAAATTAAATAATTAATTAATAAAATATACATAAGTTTCATAATAAAATTAATTTTATTTTCAAAATTATGATTTTACAGTTATGTTAGTTGATTTTTTTAATTTTGTACAAACTTATAACAATAAACAATTAATCAATTTTATAAAAACAAAATTTAAAAAAAATGTACGTAACTAGGTAAAATTCTAATTAAAAAATTAAATATTCAAAGTCAATAAAATAAACCAGGCACAAATAAAATAAAATAAAATAAATTAATTAGGAAATAATTATTTCGTCATTATTGTTTTGACAAATATGTGTCAACAAAGTTGCTACACTCTTTGCTGTTTTTTTTTAAAATTTAAATTATAATATATTTAAAGAATATAATATATATATATATATATATATTTGTTACAAGAAACTATACAAAACAAGACAAAACGAAACGAAAAAAAATAATAAAAGAGACACCATAATAAAAACCAGCAGATTTTTGAAAACGTGAAATTGCTTAAACGACACGAGCCCTCTTTGAACACAGTACAGCAGGGTTGTTAAAATGGAGGGTTTTTGAGTTGTTTACAATTATCCATGGATAAAACGGATAAAACGGATTAAATCCACCTGATCTCTCGTAGGCTCAAACTTTCCCTCTTACCAACTATACTTACACTCCTAACCTGTCAAACAATTGTTTATTTAATAAACATTAATAATAACAAGTTTATAAAATTTATTTATGATCATTTATTTATGAACGAATTTGATGATCATATATTTAAAAAAAAAACATATTAATAACAACAAATTTATTTAGGTGCGTTTGTTTGTTTTGGTGACAGTTCCCAATTTCGCCACTAGATGGCGACGTTTTATACAAATGGGTAAAACATTATGTTTTATACATTAACAACCCTGCAGTACAGTATAATCTCTCTATAGTGACATCGAGCGTGAGCTTAGGAGAATTTTTTCCCTCACTACAGAATGTCCCTACATGTGTTGGTGAATATCGATGTGTATGTGTGTGACGCACCGGTGTGTATGGTGTGACGTATGTATACCTTTCGCATTCTCACACTATATCCGTCGCGCTCACTCAATTCCCCTTGACGCGAGAGTGGGAGACGCTCTCTATAATAAATTCCAAGAATTTGAGCCCCGACGATGTCACTATAGAGAGATTATACTGTACAAATGTTTCTAAGAATTGAAATTTTTCTTTTTTCAATCCCTAAAGATCGGTAGGATAAAAAAGAAATAACTTGGAAAGTGAGAAAAAAATTATGTCCTGGGCTTCAGTCGACATCACATTGCACCAAGAAGTAACACGTTTTTTTTTTTTTTATTTTGTTTAAATTCCATACTTGTATCATGAAATCAATAGTTATTTTCATTTGTTTATTAGGGTTAGTTAAAGAGTTATTTAAATTATAATATAAAATAAAAATTTTACAATTTAATGTTAAAATATTTTTAGGATTTTCATCCAATATGAAGTATCAACAATGACAGTAGCTCCAAAAAAAATAGAATCACATAGCAATTGTAAGTGTTGTTCAAAAAAAGTTGAAGATGAAATTGAGACAACAGAAGATACAGATGTGGAAACTTCGACACGATTTATTGAAAATAAAGATAAACCTTATTGCAAGCGAGGTGATCTTGAAAGACCTGGATATCTTGATTTTATTGAAATTGACTCTGAATATTATCCAGAACAACCTTCACTATGTAGACTTAACCAACGTAAGTTATTATTTTTTTTTTTTTTTTATAATCAATAAATAATCATTAATTTTTTTTGTTCTTTTATTATATATAGCAATTGACATTGGAAAAATTATTACGAAACTGTGTCACCACACAATAATGGGTTCTATAATGTCATTTATAATATCAGATGGTTTGGAATGTAAATATCTGTCAACAAAAAAAATAAAAATCCAAGCATTTTGTAGAATTTATCGTCATCCAGGCTTTGTTATTTATGTATCTAAAAGAGTCAATAATACTGCCGAACATTGGGGTGGCTTTTACAATATTAATTATGATTATTTTGAATATTGTGATCATGGAAAAAACATGAGTACATACAATAGAATATTGGACTAAGTTTTATTAAAAATTTGTACTATAATTATTAATAAAAATGATTTTGATAAATAAAACATAATAAAAAATAGAATGATAGAAAAATTATTAAAAAATTTACAATATTTGTTTTTTTTTATTTTATTTTATTTCTTTTTAATATTACATTTTCATAATTATATTATCATTACTTATATTTATATATACCTACCTATATTATGTATATTACTATGATAATAATTTTATTATAAATGTTTTTATACTTTTCATTTGAATTAAATTATCCTCTATAAATAATATATGGTCCCCAATAATATATGGAGGGCTTTTTCGATTCACCAGAGGTAGCTAAAGAATATTAACCCTATATGTAAATTATTTTTTTTCACGAAGTATTGTTAAGCCACAACCAGTTTTTTATGAAATAATAACAGATGACGAAGAGTAAGAAAATTTTTTTTTATTATAAAATGCAATGCTGCCAGATAAAAAATTATAAAAGTAAAAGTGATTATTTATGTTATTAATTTATTTCATTCATTGAACAGGTAAAAAATTTTCAAGTACGTGGCATTATTTTTTTTTCTATAATTGAATTTAATACATTAAAATGTGCATTTGCTTTGAACTATAGAATGAAAAAAACTTTCCCTTATTCGGAATAAAAAATTCTGTCTCGGTGTGAATAAGATGACCTCAGTAGCTATTCTCATTAAATTACACCCCCAAGCAGGGATGTATTTATAATGACATTTTGAGTTTTTCCCAAGGGTCCATAGATCAAACATTCAAGACGAATAAAACATTTTCTTTTTTTTTTTGGGTATAGCTTTAAATTGTCCAAATAACGTATATTTAAGCGTATAAAATTAAATTTGAAAAATATTATTTCCATAAACCCTGGAATTTTTGTTTGGTAAAACTCTTGAAATGTCATGTTTTCCTGGCTAGAATATTTAAAAATCACGTGTTTTTTCAATAATAACTTCGTCATTTCAATTTTTGTTTGGTAAAACTCTTGAAATGTCATGTTTTCCTGGCCAGAATATTTTAAAAACACGTGTTTTTCAGTCAACTGAACAGACATAAATGTATTTTTTGTAATGTCTCTATATTTATTTGCAGTGATGGATATATATTTTAGTTTTATAATTTAAAATAATTTCAAATTTTCAGTTCTAGACTTCTCTAGACTTGAAAACGTCTTATCAAAGTATTATCAACCACCACTGATATAAAAATTTTAAATAAATATTTTCCTCTTGTTTCTATATAAAATTATCTGTTCTTTATCATATATTTAAGCGTATAAAATTAAATTTGAAAAATATTATTTCCATAAACCCTGGAATTTTTGTTTGGTAAAACTCTTGAAATGTCATGTTTTCCTGGCTAGAATATTTTAAAAACACGTGTTTTCTCAATAATAACTTCGTCATTTCAATTTTTGTTTGGTAAAACTCTTGAAATGTCATGTTTTCCTGCCTAGAATATTTAAAGAACACGTGTTTTATCAATAATAACTTCATGACCCTGAAACTGGCGACTCAGCTAGCGACTCAAATCTCCTGATCCAGGGATGATTCGAGTTCCAGGGCTCCGAATTAAAAAATAATTTCTTGATACATAAAGTCCCAAAACCCCGTTTTAATTTTTTTAGATTTTTCGCAGCCCCACCTGCCCCTCCCCCTCGATTTTAGTAATTCGCCTCAAGAGGTTATTTTCGAATTTTTTAAAATTTAAATATATTTTTTAGACAAAAAAAAAATAAAAAATAAAATTTGTCTTTCAAAAAAACGATATGACAATTATTTTTTGAAAAAAATAGATTTTTTAAGTTTTCAAAATGAATAGTCTAAACTTTTCTAATAATTATTTTCGTGTCAAAAATTTAAAAAATTGATTTTCTTTGAAAAATAATCGATATATCGTTTTTTTGAAAGACAAATTTTATTTTTATTTTTTTTTTTTTAGTCTAAAAAGTATATTTAAATTTTAAAAAAATTCGAAAATTTAAAATTTTGCAAAATCTTAAATAAAAAAAAAAATACTTCGCGTATAATGCCCACTCCAATTTTATGAAAAATGTTCATCAACTTCATCATAGAATCGGCATAAAATTTTTCATCAAAATAAAAATGGGCAAAATGGCACTTACCTCTTGAGAAGAATTACTAAAATCGAAGGGGAGGGGCAAGTGGTGCTGCGAAAAATCTAAAAAAATTAAAACGGGCTTTTGGGACCTTATATATAAAGAAATTATTAACTATGAAATTTTCTCAAGATAGAAGGTTCTCAACTTTCAACGAATTGAAAAAGCCCTCCCCAGATATTCTTTCATCATTTCATATTTTTAACAATTTTGAATAGCCAATACAAATTGATTCATATTGAAACGATGAAACTCTTGAAATTTCATGTTCTCCTGGTAGAATATTTGGAAAACACGTGTCTTTCAGTCAACTGAATAGACACATAAAATGTATTTTGTAATGTAACTGCTGTTGTTTACAAAGATTGATGAATATGATAAACAAGTACTTTTTTTTAAATAACCTTTTTTTTGAGATCGATATTTTTCGAAAAAATCACGATGCTGCATTTGAAAAAAATCAGAAAAATATCTAGATAATTTCAGGATCTATTAATATAATACTTTTTAAATTGAATTTTATATACATTTGAATGTTAATCAGGTAATTCAAAATAACACAGAAAAAAAAATAGTGATTTAAATGGGAATCGAACCCGCGTACCTTAATAATTAATTTGAGTTTTATAGTGTTTGTAGAAATAGAAATTTCGTTTGCCTAGTTTTGCCATTTTTACAGTAAATAAAAGGAGGACTTTTGCAGGAGAAGTTTTTTTTGCATAAGATGCAAGTAGTATATCTTCATATATACATTTATACTTAATAAAAAATACAACTAAATAACAAGTATTTAAACTATTAACAAGTGTTTAAATTATTATAAAGGTATATAATTGCAAAGGTAAATATAAATGCTAAGGTAAGAAAAAAAAAAAAAAAAAAAAACTGAAATGACGAAGTTATTATTGAGAAAATACGTGTTTTTTTAAATATTCTAGCCAGGAAAACATGACATTTCAAGAGTTTTACCAAACAAAAATTGAAATGACGAAGTTATTATTGAAAAAACACGTGTTTTTTTAAATATTCTAGCCAGGAAATATGACATTTCAAGAGTTTTACCAAACAAAAATTGAAATGACGAAGTTATTATTGAAAAAACACGTGTTTTTTTAAATATTCTAGCCAGGAAAACATGACATTTCAAGAGTTTTACCAAACAAAAATTGGGACGTAGGTAAACTCAGTTCAAACCCCCCTCCCCCCTCCCGTGGTGAGCGACGTGACTTATTGTCAGTTTCGGCCTTTCTACGATTCTTAGTTCGCCTGCCTAGTTTTGCCATCGTTACAGTAAAGGAGGACTTAGTTTATTTCTGCAACATTTTTATTTAATTTTTCATTTTTTTTTGGTTTTTTGTTTTTCTAAGTTTTTTTTGCATAAGATGCAAGTAGTATATCTTCATATATACATTTATACTTAATAAAAAATACAACTAAATAACAAGTATTTAAACTATTAACAAGTGTTTAAATTATTATAAAGGTATATAATTGCAAAGGTAAATATAAATGCTAAGGTAAGAAAAAAAAAAAAAAAAAACTGAAATGACGAAGTTATTATTGAGAAAACACGTGTTTTTTTAAATATTCTAGCCAGGAAAACATGACATTTCAAGAGTTTTACCAAACAAAAATTGAAATGACAAGTTATTATTGAGAAAACACGTGTTTTTTAAATATTCTAGCCAGGAAAACATGACATTTCAAGAGTTTTACCAAACAAAAATTGAAATGACAAGTTATTATTGAGAAAACACGTGTTTTTTAATATTCTAGCCAGGAAAACATGACATTTCAAGAGTTTTACCAAACAAAAATTGAAATGACAAGTTATTATTGAGAAAACACGTGTTTTTTAAATATTCTAGCCAGGAAAACATGACATTTCAAGAGTTTTACCAAACAAAAATTGGGACGTAGGTAAACTCAGTTCAACCCCCCCCCCCCCGTGGTGAGCGACGTGACTTATTGTCAGTTTCGGCCTTTCTACGATTCTTAGTTCGTTTGCCTAGTTTTGCCATTTTTACAGTATATAAAAGGAGGACTTTTGCAGGAGAAGTTTTTTTTGCATAAGATGCAAGTAGTATATCTTTATTTATACATTTATACTCAATAAAAAATATAACTAAATAACAAGTAAATATACTTTAAGAGGTTTTTTTCTAAGTTTAAATTATTATAAAGGTATATAATTGCAAAGCTATATATAAATACTTAGGAATATAATTTCGGATAATTTTTTATCACCCATGCATGGTTAGTAGATCTTGCTAAGGTATATATAATTGCAAAGGTAAGATAAAAACTCCCTTATAAACTGGGTAAAACTAGGCATTAATATAGAAAAAACTAAGAATAGTAGAAAGGCCATAATGGAAAATAGGTCACGTTTCTCCCCCTCGGAACTGAGTTTACCGATTCCCAAAAATTGAAATGAGGAAGTTGTTATTGAAAAAACACGTGTTTTTTTAAATATTCTAGCCAGGAAAACATGACATTTCAAGAGTTTTACCAAACTCTTGGATTCTATTGTATTATATTTTTTTTTGATATCAAAAAATTAATTAATGGCAAAACAAGTTACATTACAAATTGACTACAATTTCGAATACTTGACGCTTTTTTTTGTACAAAAACTTGTTTTTTTGTTTTTTGTTAGATATGTTTTAAACCGCAATATAATCAAAATATAATTATAAATTATAAACAAATAAAAAAAAAAGTAAATTTATCAATTAAAGTAATATAAAAAAAAATATCCTATTGGATTCATTTCTTGGGATATTTTTTTATTTTCCACATTTATAATTGAAAAGATCATACGATGTTTATCTCATCGACTGATCTTAATGTAATTGAAGTTTTGGTACTTTGATATTTAATATAACAATTTCCCATATGTGATACAAAGTTCTTAAACAATTCTCGTATTATTTTTGACATATTTTCTTGTTTTAACAAGACACAGTGCATTTTTTTTCTTGCAATATTCTACTCATTGTTTTAATTTTTTTTTTAAACAATTAACTTTAAAGTGGTAGCAATTAGCAAAGTACAGTAAAGTGTAGTGTAAAAACCACAAAAACTAAAACGACGTCCTTAGATAATATACCGGAACACTGTAAAACACGTGTGTACCCAACTCCATAAAAATACAATAAATAATAACAAAAAAAACAAAATACTGAATTCTACCTATTAAAAAAAAACTACACACTTATAAATTTAGAAAAAAAAAATAAATAATTAATTAATAATGGTTCGTTATTTAATGTTTATGTCATACATTGGTACAAGATACAGGTAAAATTTTGTTGGTAATAAATAATAATATTAAAAAGTGAGGTTATGTTAGATTTGTTTAAGTTTAAATTTGAAGTGATTGTTGTTTATTGATTATTTGTTTATTATTAAAAAATGTTTAAAAATTATTAAACAATATAAGATATTTATAAAAATAATATATATTTATAATAAATAATTTATTAATATAAAAAAAATTTTGAACCATAAACAGTAATAAATTTTTATTTGTTTATTTGTATTTTGACAGAGGTGCTGCAAAACAAATTGGCTGTGAACGTATGATAGATATTGACTCAGTTCAAGGAGCTCTTGAAACAGCTTTTCATACATTAAGACCACGTAGTAAAATTAAACCAGAAATTCAATTATCAAGCAGGTAAGAAAATAAAAAATAAAATAATAGGTATAATTTAAGAATATTGTAATACAAAAAAATAAATCTTATTATTTAAATTTTTTATCAGAACAGATGCTGGTGTACATGCATGCTGTAGTGCAGCACAAGTAAATCTTGAAAATCCATATGATGTTTTTTATGATCCAGAAATAACAGTAGCAAAAATAAATGGATACTTTGCACGTTGTGGTCATGAAATACGTTTAATGAATTTATATCCAATAAGTGATAATTTTAATTGTCGTAAAAATGCTTTATCAAGAACATACATTTATAGAATAATTGTTGCTAAACAAGCTAATGAACATCGAGTACCAATTGCTGAGAATGGACGTTCATGGCATGTCAGGTAAAAATTAAAACTAAAATATAAAAAATACATATTTTATTAATAAATTGTATTTTGAAAATTTACAGAGGTGAAAATATAAATATTGATGCAGCAAAATCAGCAACAAAATTATTTCTTGGTGGTAAAAAAAATTTTGAAACATTTGCTGGTAGAAATCGTACAAATCGTGTTATAAATTATGTTAAAGAAATAAAAAAATTATCAATTGAACCAGCATTACCATTAATGCCTGATGATCCATTTGCTGATAAATTTAATTATTGGCAAGTAACAGTTAATTCAAGATCATTTGTTTATAATCAAGTTAGACGTATTGTTGGTGCATTAGTTGGTGTTGCATATGGTTCATTAACAGAAAGAGATGTTAAATTAATGTTACAAATACCAAATCATGCAAATTGGAATACACATGCTATGATGGCACCACCACAAGGTTTATATCTTAAACAAGTTGAATATGATATTGATGAATTAAATAGTCATATTATTAAAGGTGAACAATTAGAAATAATTAGACAAAAAATTTTAAAAGATAATGAAGAATTAGCATTAGCTAATAATTAATTTTTTTATTTAAACAATACAATAGATACATTTTTTTTTTTTTTTATTAATAAATATGGAAAATCTTCTTCTTGCAAAAAAAAATAATCTTAAACCAACAAAAACAATATTGACAAATAATTTAGGTGAAAAATATGAAATTAATCATGGTATTATTAAAAAAATTGATGATAAATGTTTAACATTTGTTGTTGATAATAAACCTGATTTAGAAATTGTTAAAATAATAGATGGTGTCTACTTGAGTTCACAGGATCCAATTTATTGTTGTGATTTATTAAAAAAATATAATATAAAAAATATTTTGAGTCTTGGTTTTGAGCCAGATATAAAATTTTCTGATATATCATATTATTTTATTGAAATACTTGACTTGCCAGAATTTAATTTAACAGATTATTTTGATAAATGTTTTGACATTATTAATAATTGTAAAAATGATAATATTTTGATACATTGTAATGCTGGTGTATCAAGATCACCGACAATTGTTATTGCTTATTTAATTAAATATGTAAATATGACTTTTAATGAAGCTTTTGATAAAGTTAAAAAGGCTAGACCTTGTGTAAGACCAAACGATGGATTTATCAAACAACTAAAGGCTTTTTGTAATACAAAAAAATAATAAATAATAATTAAAAAATACCAAGCTATGCATAAGTTTTTATTTCACAGTTAAATATTAAACAAAAGCAATTTATTAATATTATTAATTATCAACAATGTTATAGATAACAAAAATATAATTTTTGCTGATATAAAAATATTCTCAGCACCACTATCTTTATTTTATGGTATTTGTGTATTTGCAATTAATACAACTGAATGTTTAACAGGTACTTTAACTTTTTCAAGCTCTACTTGAGTCCTATTTTAATAAAAAAAAATAAAAGATTAAATTATAAAATTTATTATTTAAAATATAATAAATACCCTTCAACTAGAGATGATCCAAGTAAAGTAATATTGACATTTGCAATTGTTAATAAATTATTAGAAATTTTATTAGCTACATTGACAATTGCTTCTTCATTCATCAACAATTTTTATGTTAATTTATTGTTTAAAATTATAATTATATAGTTAAGATAATTTTACCAAAATTTACTGATCCATCTCATTGCATTAGTGTACGACTTGGATCACATGTTTTAAGTTTGATATTTATCTTTGTCAGCTTGACAACTTGCTGGATCTTTTGTATCATCAAAGTTTATATCAGATTTATCAAGCATACCAATTTCTTTACCATAATAATTAACAGCAACACCTGGTAATATCATTGTTAAGATATTCATTTGATCACCTCTATCTGGATATCTTGTTGGTGATCTTGGATTGTCATGATTGAACATCTGTATAAAACCTATTGATTGCACATTTGTATTGAAATATTTTTTCAAATATTTTATGTTTTTCATTTGCTTGTTATTCATGAATCAACAACACATTTAAAATCATCAGGACTTAATTAATGGTATTTGTGATCAAAAAGTATAATATCATGTTGTATTAACTAAAAGAGCAAATGCCTCAGTCATCATAATCTGTTTAATAAATTATTAATACATATAAAATATATATTCACCAATTTCTTTGATGTATGTCAATTGAGATGTAATTCCAAATTAAATTAAAATAAAATATTGATATATGATAGTATTATATTAAAAATTATTAAATTTTATCACAATAAATACAATTTGTTTACCTTTTAAATCACCAATTCCATCATTATTTGCATCCATAAAATTTCTTAGCTATACTTATATCTAATAAAATACAGTATTTTTCCACCAATCAACATTATTAATTGCACCAACTGACAAACCAATTGCCAGTACCAATTGCTCTTAATATTGTTGATTTATATAAAGTCATAATAATTAAAAAAAAAAAACTAAAAATATTTCAACATGATTATTATTGTTTTAAATAAAGTATAGTTTGGAAAATATCAACCCTTAGCAGAATATTTTAAATTGATAAAATAATATAATCAAAAATCATAGTAACTATATGAACAAAATAATAGTTTGAAAAATCAACTCTCTGCAAATAAGTAGTTATATATATTATAAAATAAAAGTTATATGAGGTACTTGTTTATCATGTCCATCAATCACTTTAAAAAACAGCAGTTACATTACAAAATACATTTTATTTCTGTTCAGTTGACTGAAAAACACGTGTTTTCCAAATATTTTACCCAGGAAAACATGACATTTCAAGAGCTTCATCTTTCAATTTGTGTTCAATATGAATCAATTTTTATTGGCAATTTCAAATTGTTAATAATATAAAATCAGGAAAAAATGTATATTATTAATATATAATTTAATTTAAATGAAAAATATACAAACATATTGCTCAATAATAGATGTAATCCATTAATATGTGATCAATGATAAATTATAAATGAAAGATGATTCATTTTAAATACAGTTCGGGATAAAAAAAAACCATTGTAGTTTTATGTTTGCCTGATGATATATTTATTAAAATCTTGTCTCTGAGCAAACTGAACACACACAAATATTTTTTTTTTTTGACGTGAGATGACAGGACTCGAGATGATGACCATTTAGCTGTCATATTAGGTAAATGAGTGATGACTGATGTGTGTATATATGTAACACTTCATGATGAGGAACAATTAAGAATCTGGGGCTCAATGTTAAATTAGTAATATATTTTACTTTATCAAAAAATTAATGTTAGAAAAATAACAACTCACTGTAGATATCTTTGAAGTATAGTTTTTAAAAAAAATCTATCATTCTTCGATTTAACACTACAAACAGCTGTATGTTATGTATAGTTAATTACATGTCAAAAATATATATATGAAAGTGTTCAGTTTAATGACAGACACGTGTTTTTGTCAAATATTCTACTAGGAAAACATAACACTTAAAGAGCTTAGTCCTTCCAATTTGTGTTTAGTAAGTACTACTACTACTACAAAACCATGGAGGTGGTCTACATGTACAAAATCGCTAGAGACCTCTCTAGTCTTCTTCTTGCGCTGGAGAAATAGTTATATCTAAAATATGATATATCCATGGAGGTCTATAAATGGCCATGTTAAACTCCATGGATATATCTAATCACTCATCTACTATAAACTTAACATGACAGCTGATTGGTCATCTCGAATCCTGTCATCTCATGTCAAAAAATTTTGTGTGTTCACTTTGCTCAGAGACACGATTTTAATAAATATATCATCAGGCAAACATAAAACTACAATGACTTTTTTTATCCTAATTTGTCATTAAAATAATAATAAATCATCTTTATAATTTATCACATATATTATTTAATATTATTTATTATATTAGGCAATATAAGTATACAGTTTGAATGAAATTATATATTTTTATCATTATTTTTAACAATTATTTGAAATTGTCAATATAAAAATCGTTTCATATTGAACACAAATTGAAACGATGAAGCTCTTAAAATGTCATGTTCTCCTGGTAGAATATTTGGTAAACACGTGTATTTCAGTCAACTGAAAAGTCTTTCATTTTTTTTTTTTGTTGTTGCATTTTTATTTTTTAATTTTTCTTTTTTTAATTATTGTTTATATTTGTTTATAACTTTTTTAATAATTAATAAAAAAAAAAATTTATGATAGGCGAAAGAACTTTTTTTTTTTAATTTACATTAATTAACTATAGGTCATTTTCGCGATCCACTTACCACCCTCCCCCCTCTGTAATTTATTTATTCTATATTTTTTAATAACTCGTGCATTTTTGTTTATAAAATTATATATTTATTATTAACAATTATTTAAACAAATTAAAAATGGACCAATGAAAGTGAAGAACGCAATAAAATTTCCCCTCGATCGAAAATACGTGTTATACCCCGAAATTTCAATCGCGATTTCCTCCCAACCCCTTTTAGATATCTGAAATTTGTCTATTAACGAAATGTAGATTTTTTTTTTCTCTATACTTTTTACTAAAACTATTTTTCCGCGACTCTAATAACCGTCGCGATATATTCGAAAAACACCTATTTTTCAGCCTTTTTATTTTTTTTCAACCCTTTAAAAATTTTTCCGAACCCTTTTAACGCTAACCATCTAATCCCCTTCTAATCGCGACACTTTTCTAATTTTTTCAAACCTAAAATCAAAAATAGCAAATTTAGAGGTTCCTTTATTCTGTTTGCTCAGAGACACGATTTTAATAAATATATCATCAGGCAAACATAAAACTACAATGATATTTTTTTTATCCTAATTTGTCTTTAAAATAAATCATCTTCATAACTTATCACATATATTATTGAATATTATTTATTATATTAGGAAATATATATCTTAGTTTGTATATTTTTCACTTGAATTAAATTATATTTATATATTTTTTTCTGATTTAATATTTTTAATAATTTGAAAGTGCCAATAATAAAAATCAATTCATATTGAACACAAATTGAAACGACGAAACTCTTTAAACGTCATGTTCTCCTGGTAGAATATTTCGAAAACACGTGTCTTTAAGTCAACTGAACAGACACACATAAAATGTATTTATATTTTATAATATAATAATAACAACAAGAGGGTTGATTTTTTTTAACTACAATTTTGTGTAAATTTTATTTATAATTATTTGAACATTTTATTCCATTATTTTTTAACAACTTAACAATTCGATTATTGACTGTTAATTAATTTTACCAATACATATATTATTATTTTGATCATATAATTTGTCAACAATGATAAATACGAAAGAAGAAGTTCAAAAATAAATAGAGTAAGTATTGGACCTCAGTTTTATCTGTTAAATAATAATTATAAATTATATAAATAATTATTTCAAATGATTTAAATATATCAAGATGATTTTACATCAATAAAACAATATTGTATAAAAAAAATCATTCATATTTTATAATTGGTATAATAACATACTCATCATAAATTTGTGTGATAATTGTTTTTTTATTTTTACTTATAATATTAATGCAAGAATTATTTATAATAATCATAACATACATGCATAATTTATAATATTACCATTCAAAAATTTATTGTTTATAAAATTTTATTATACATAAAAAATAAAAAAAATAAAATAAAATTATTGATATTATTTGTTTATTTTTATTACGATGATGAAAAAAATAATTGTTTTTTTTATTTTTATTTTTTATTATTTAAAATTGTCATTATCATTAAAATTATTACAATTTAAATATATAATTTTTTTTTATTAAATTTAAAATGCGATGATAAACATGTAGGTCGATCGTAAAAGTAGGCTTATAAAAATTCCTGTAAATCTAAAAAATATAAGTGAATAATTTTCTCTTTTTTTTTTTTTTTTTGTCTTTTTGTTCTTTTTCTTTTTTTTTATTTTTTTTTTTTTATATTGCATTGATTTATTTATTGTATTTTTTTTTGCTAATATATATTCGTGGCATACTATGTTGGCAATATTCTATTTTTTTTTTTTAATTTAATTTATCTTTTATTACACAGATAAATAATTTATTTACCATTTTATTTATTAATTATTTATAATCGATTATTATTATTATAATGTAAATCAATTATTTGTTATTTCATTAACATATTTATAATTTTATTATACATAGTTATTATTATATTCACATTCCTCCAACAATTTAAAAATGAGCTGTCCCCGAAGAAAATAGACAAGGCACTTTTAACAAAATTTTTTTTTTTTTTTTTCATTACTATTATTTTATCATTATTATTATTATTATTAATATTATTATTTTCATTTTTTTGTTAATTATATTGAATATTTGTTCTACACTTTATATATTATTAACTGGTTGTTTTTTAAATGTTTTTTTTTTTTTTTCTTATCTAAATTGGCCTCAATTTTATTAGTTGAATGATATTGTTTGTTATTTTTTTATTTATTATGCATTTTGTAAATTTATTAGTTAATATTTCATTTAAAAAAAAAAAAAACAATGATATTAATTACTATTTGTATATTTATATATTTAAGATAATTTTTGTAGACTCAGTCGTGCTTTTTTTTTTTTTAATTATTTTTAACAAAAAAAAAAGTTTTTTTTTTTTTATAAAATTTTATTTTGGCTCGAGGATATTATTTTCATTTGGAATTTTCAAAGGCCTCCACTGATTTATATGTATAATATAAATGTATGTTTTTCAAACTGAATTTTGGCTCAGGTTTATTTTAATTTTTGTTGGCTTTTGTTCAAATATATATAAATTATTCTATTGTATTAAAAATATATAAAATTATTTAAAATAGTATCCAATTATTATAATAATTATTGTTCATTAAATTTGTTATGTTTTTGTTCATTATATTATATTAAAAAATGACTGTATTATTATTGTTTTTTTTATATATAAAATATAATAAATTTGACTCGAGTCTTTGCTTGTTTAATAATAAAAAAATTTAATATTTCTGAGCTCAAAATTATTAAAAAATTGAATAAATAAATTAAAATGTGGAGGCTGAATTAAAAATTAAATGTTAAAATACAAATAAAAAATAATAATAATTTTAATTTTTGACACTGGAATAATATTAAATAATAAAAATATATATATTTGTTTTTTTTTTTGTTTGATCAATAAATATTGTGTGGTATGAAAAAATACAATTTAATTAGCACAAATTGCACAAAAATAATTCAAATCTTATTTGAAATTTTAAGTACAATATATCTGTATCTGGAAGGCATGATTTATTTTATTTTAAAAAACAAAAAAGATAAAATGACAAAAAAAAAAATATATATATATATATATAAGTATAATTACAATTAAAAAAAAAAATAAAATAATGTATTTTCATTTTCTTAATCGTCACTAAAAAATTAAATAAAAATAGATTTGACGTTTCGAGTATTTCTGGAATGCATTGCAGTTACAGATACATGGAACATAAAAAAAATTACTATAAACAATAGTTAAATAACAAATAAATTAATAAATTGTTATTTAACATTTAAAAAAAAAAAAAAAAAATTAAATTTTTTTTTTTTTTTTTCATATTTTTATACATCCAGATTTTTTATTTTTAACTATTAATTAATTATTTAAATATGTTAAATGAGTGTCCAGTAAGATAAGCCAGGGTCATATTTTCAAATTTGCAGCAACATTAGCAATAGATTTAAATTTGAAAGAAAAAAAAATTGAATATTTAATTTTACCAATTTATAATAGTAAATTTGTTTTTCAATTTTTTTCTTTTAAATAAGTATAACATTATTATTCTCAAAAAAAAAAAAAAAAAACAAAATGTATTTTTGTTAGAGGAACGTTACCTTCTTTTTTTCTTTTCTTTTTTTCAATTTTTAATTTTAATTTTTATATTTTTTCTTATTTTCTTGTGTGTGTATGTGTTAAAATATTATTAAATTTTTTTTAATTATAATTTTAACGTCTTCCCCATGGGCCTTCAGGTGCATTCATTGGCATTTGATTTGAATCATGTCCAACAAATGTTGGAAAATCAGCAACACTTGCTGTATCTGGTGCAATTTTTGGCTTATCATGTTCCCAAGGGCCACCTTTAACGACAAAGCCATTGTCATTATCACCACCGTTACTACTACCACCACCTCCATTACCACCAAGAAGTGAATTATCAGAATCTCTTTTTCCACCTCTGCTCATTCTTGATGAACGTGATGATCTGTCATCCAAATCTTGACGCTAAAAGCAAATTAAAAATATATTATATTTATAATTAAAATAATAATAATAATAATAATAATACTTACATATTCTTGTTCTAAATTTAATAAATGATCTTTAGCATCTAAAACATTATCTTCAGCACCAATAATTGTAACAAGATCTAAATCAGCATCAGTTTTACGTGGAAATTTAATTTCAACTTTATATGTATCCATTATTCTACGTATATTTTTACCTCTTGCACCAATTAAACGTGAATGTACTGCTGAATCAATTTGTACTTCTTCTTTACATAATTCATTAAGTTCATTAACAATTTTCATTATTTCATCTTTAGCATCATTTGCATTTTTTTCAAAACCAATAATTGTTATTGTATTTTCATCATTATCACCAATACGTGGAAAATTAATTTGTACATCATGATCAGTACGTATTTTTTTAATAACAGCACCACCACGTCCAATAATTTTTGGATGATATTCTGGATCAATTGTAAATTTTAATTCAAATGATTTTAATTCACGTTCAATACGTTTTGCTTCAAGATCATTAACACGTTCAAGTATAGCTTCTTTAGCTTCTTTAACATTTAATGGTGGACCACATATTTTAATATAATCTAATTTTTCTTCAGCTGGTGATAAAAATATATGT